>CATIWF010089844.1:0-85684 GCA_949630135.1 Balakata baccata | reverse complement strand
TGGAAACATCCTGAAGATGGTCTTCAGTTACATGTCTAATAAAGTAATGAGTCACAAGGACAAGATCTAACATCACTTGAGCTAGATGTGACGTAGCCAGTCTAGCGAGAGCTGACACATAGTCCATGCTCTGAACCGAGTAGGGTATAGTATGGTAAAAGGATGAATTGCACATATTGTTGTCTATGAAAAGGTTCGTAGTCAAATCACTGACTTTCCAGTCAATTGGAGGTCACGATGTATTGTTAAATACCGCTCATAACTTGCTCAAGTTAATTGTTAATTCGGGTGGCCAACATAACCAGGAACCAAATGAGTCACATGCATTAGAAGTGTGAAGAATGAATAAAATGGCCTTGGATGAGATCCAAAAATATGAGAGAATTATTTAGAGTTGGATCGTGATGGGATCACGAGGAAAAATCGAAAAAAATTCGATACGGTGGTCGCGGGCCCGTGGCAAGGTTGGCAGTACATGGGCTGCGCGCACGCTGGCCCTGGCAAGCGCACACGCAGCCTACTCAAATTGGTTGGCCAATTTGGCCAAATTGCCAATTTAGCCTCCCAAACCCATTTTGATAATTTTATCAACCCTAGGGTGTTTAGAAACATTTGTAAATTGTATTTTTACATCAGAAAAATACTGATAGCCTCTATAAAATTATTTGATAATTTTTCTTGGTTTTTCTCTCTAGGAACACAACTCTTTGCTAGCACATAAAGTGTGTTCAAGACATACCCTAGTGGTTTCATTCTTCATTTCCGCGTAGATTATCATTAGAGATAATTCTAGATTGGCTTGTTGTGGTTTGCGACAACCCAACAAGAAGAAAATTTGGAGAATTGACATAAGAAATTAAAGGTATAATTTCTAACTATGTTTTGATTCAGTTAGTTTTAATGACACAAGTAGAATCCTTTGATTCGGGTTTTGAAAAATTTTATTTTCCGCTGCGTTTTATGAATGTGATTCACCATCAAAATCCAACAAGAACAAGTGCTAAAATTAGCCTAAAATTGTGGAAGGAAGTTCCTACACTGCTAAAAGTGCCACATCAGAATAAAATTTTGCAAAATGGTTCCTACATTACTGAACCTTGAGTCTGTAATACCTTGGATAAAAGATAAAATGTCCATGTTAAAACTGCAGCTGATGTTTCATGTCCAGCTATAAGCATTGTCATCAAGTCATCACGAAGTTGTTTGCTAGAAACCTGCAAATGGTTGTAAGAAAATTTGTTTCATCTGAAATAGCAGCAAATATTTTGGCAACTATATACATACATCATCTCCAGACGCCAACAAGAAATGGAGAATACTAGGATCTTTTTCATTCATGTATTCCTCATTAAACTCTAGCTCTTCTTCATCTACCATCCTCTGCAAGTGGACAAATGCTTACAACAATAAGAAACACCATAATAAACTACATAATAAAATTAGCCTGTGTAAGAACACAATGGACGTCTTTTGCTGACTAATGAATTTACTGCACTAACTCCACTTTTTCTTAGAAACCACTTAGATGTAAAAGCTGAGACTAAAACCATGTAAAATGAGCACATTCATGTAAGAGATAACATGCAAATTTATTCTTGGAGCAGTTTAAGGTAGAGATAAAAGATTAGAAAAGGTGAAGATGAGCATTTCTTAGCATGATAAAGTTAAGATAGGTGTAGAGTTAAACATAAAATTCAATCGGGTTGGGCATAGTGCTATCTTGTTTGTGGAAATGTTGTGGCATGTGCACATTGGCAAAGAAATGGACAAAACACATTGCACACAGATAAAATTATATACAATCTTTTGCGCCTCAAAATTGTAATCTTTACCTTGCATATTGCGATAAGATCATCAAGTATATCATTTACCAACTTGAGGGCCACTGTAATTTTCCTTTGCCGTGGTGAAATATCTTTCCAAATTGGGATTTCCCAGGTGGGAATAGGTGCAACACTTCGATCTTCTGCTTCTCTCAAAACTGTGTAAACAGCCTGCTTAACCCGTAATACAGGCACGTAAATATATGAAGCAATAAGCAAACACAATATTGGAGAATGTACATGTAGATCAATGAAAAATGAGAATACACTTATAAAGTTAGAATAGTATATTAGATAAGAGGAAATAAAGTACCTCAACTATGCCGGTATCATTTGTAAGTGAATCGAACTCATAATTAAATACTGCCTTCCCAATGATATCTAACGTCAAACGGGAAAACAGTGATTCCATCTCTACATCTTCCCCATCGGATGCAGCAGCATCTAGCTTCTTGCAGAGCCTATCTGTTGCTCGTCCAAATAAGCCAATCATGGCTGCTACATACTACAGGTAAAGGCAAGAATCAAATCAATGAAGTGAGCAAGAAAGAAATTTATAAATTCTATATGTGTGGAAGGATCTTTTGAGGCTTAGTCCCAGTGAGGCAGTCCCATTCGCCATATGGCTTTTTGTATTTTCATTTTTCAAGGTCGGGTGTAATCGATTATATGCCTAATAAGTTGAGGCACTGCAAAGGGGGCTAACTAGACTTCCTTTTTCCTACCACATTCAGTTATCAAGAAATCGTGTGTACATGTAAAATAAACAATTAAAAAACTTGTATTTGTCAAAATAGTCCATTGAAAAGTTTTTTTTTTGTTTATTATTTGCTAATAGCTCCAAAATTTTCTAACATTTTTTTTCTATTTATCTTTCTTTAGGAGCTGGAGTCCTATGTCATAATTATAAATCATAAAATGTCAAAGCACAAGGCTTTGCTTAGGGAGGCAGAACTTTTCACACACTTCTGCTGCTCAAAAAACAAAGCTAAACTAATCAGGCAAACACTAGTTTTCATTTATATGAAGTGAATTGGACAGGATAAAAGGAAAAGTAAACAATGCTAATCTTGAACACGTAAATCAGTAAAGAAACCTTCTGATGCAATGCTGGGACTATAGCACGCCTTCTAACACGCCATATCTCTCCATCAGCTGGGATAAGCCCTTTCCCCATGACAAACTCAAGAATTTCGGCCAAGATACCCTGCAGGTTGAGTAAAATGGAATTTATGGGAAAATGGTTTCCAAAAAATGTATGCCAAGGAAAAAAAGAGAGAATGAATAAATAGGCACTTGTCCTAACCTTTGAGTAAGCTTTCGAATTGTCCCTCAGTATATGTTTGGCAATAGAAGGATCAGAAACAATGAGAAAGGACTGCAAGTACAAAGAAGCCAAAGTTGACTAAAAAGAACCATAATCAAATATATCAAAGTTCTGAAGAGAAATTGGAATATAAAAAGTAATAAAAATATAAAATATATCCAAGTTCACACGAGGATTTGCATATAGAAATAAAGAACTAACCTTAGGTCCAAAAGTCAATCTAAAAATTCCACCATATGTGAGGTAGAGCTCATACAAGGGTATGAAAAAAGCCTCGCTCCTAACGGCCCTAATTGCACCTTTTGCCTCTGGAATCTTTGGGTAATCTTCACTAGTATCAACGCCTTTAAAAAGAAATTCCAAAAATCGACTTGGAACTCCCAGTTTTGACAAACTATTCTTCAATATAGACGGAAAACTTGTTCATAGTCAAAACAAATAGGCATAAACGAAAAATGTCAATGTCAATGGCAAAATCATAAACTATAACACAAACAAAATAAGGAAAGACCCAGAAAAGGAAATACAAGCATACCTAGATTGCTGTACAGTAAACTCCCCAGAAGCAATCCTAGCAGACAATTCTGCACGTCGTTTCTCTTCAAGAATCCTCTCTACACTCTTGACTCCACTATCCCCTGAGTCCGGCTCTCTTCCATTCGATGAAGCGCATGAAATAACAGCAAATGTACGTGTCCCTAAACAAAAAAAGTTCATAGAGCAATCTTTTAAGTATAACTTAATAACTTTTCCAAAGATTAAGAGAAAGTAATCAAGAACCAGTCGGCAATTTCGGATTAAAGGGAGAAGCATGAAATAACAGCAAATTTACATTTCCCTAAACAAAGAAGTTCAAAATGAGCGATCTTTAAGTAAAAGTCATTAACTTTTTCAATAATTAAGAAGTAATCAAGACCTAACAAACCATTTTGGATAAAAGGTGCTGAAGATGAATTAGTGGGCTGAAATCTTTTGAATTGAAGCTTGGTCTGGCAAGAGAGTTGCTGAGCTGAAATGGGTGATGGGACTTGAAAAAGAGAAGAAATGGCAGCCATTAGGCGCTGCCCTTCTGGCTATGGAGATGATAGAGAGGAATTAAGTGGTAAACATAGGAAAAGTGTGAATGACGAGGTCTTTGTATCAGCTTGTGTGTATGTTTTAGCTACAGACATTTATGATAATGCACTGTTGTGATAGTGTAGTATCCAGCCAAATCCTCATTACATTGACATTAGCTGACTGCTAAAAACAAATTTTGGAATCTTTATAATGCCTTACATCATCGCAAGCAAGTTTGTCTTTTAAATAGAAATTGAAATATTCGAAGTTGAAAGATTTAAAGTTTGTGCATTTTAAGAGATTGTTTCTCGGGATTTAAATTTAATGAATCTGATCAATTAGATGAAAATTAATAAGCAATAACCTTGAATTCTTCGGAAAAGCCTACATCAATTTACCATTTTTTTCTACCATTTTTTTTTATTATGAATCTTTCTTCGGAATGCTTGGAATGGGTTTGATTATTAAAAAAACAGAATTAAAATTTTTTAATTTAATTGAATGATTTTTTTTAATTTTTTATACTCTTTGGAAAAAAAAATGTTGTGGAATTATTTCTCTATTCACCTAAAATGACAAATTTTAAGAAAATGATTATTTATTGATAAAATACTGAAAAACAATATTATTATTTTAAATTTGGTATACATTGAAATTACATGAGAAATAATTTTTAATAAAATAAAAGCATGTCATATTTATAATTATATATGAAATAGAATTTAACTTGATTTTTGAATTAATAATAATAATCCATGACTGTTAAATTATGTTTAGACTATTAATGCATAAATTCTTTTTTGTCAGAAATTAATATATCCTAATCCTTTACATCTATCTATACATAAAAAGTGGGTGTAAGTACAGTGTATTTCCAACTTTTTTTAGTTCTTTTTTTGAGTTTTTATGTGTGTTGTTGTTGTTGATTCTTTTTCATTCTTTGTTTTTTTTAAATCACTAAAATATCCCTAAAATATACCTAAAGTATCCCCAAAATATACCTAAATTATTTCCATAGAATTTCCAAAGTATCCTCAAGATATACCCAATGTATGCCCAAAATATACTACACTTTATAGCCTTTGTTTAAGACTGTTTTAGGCCAAGATATCCCCAATATATATCGAACTTATAGCCTTTATTCACAACTATTTTAGGCCCAAGGTATCATCAAAATATAACCAAGGTATATCGAATTTTATAGTCTTTGTTTATATAACTATTTTAGTTCAAAGGTATTTCCAAGAATTACCCAAGATATACAAAAGATTATAGCCTCTGTTCACAACTATTTTAGGCCCAAGGTATCATCAAAATATACCCAAGGTATATCGGACTTTATAGTCTTTGTTCATATAACTATTTTAGTTCAAATGTATCTTCAAGAAATACTAAAGATATACGAAAGATTATCTTAAGTTCTGCTAAGTACTTTAAACCGAAGATATACTTGAAATATATCCAAGGTATACAGAAGGAGGTGCTAGTGTAATTGTAGAAAATATTTTTCGGTAAAATTAAAAAAAACATTGATAAAAGATAAAGTTGTAATTATTTTTTTGATATTTATGAAAAATTCCCTATTTTCTATCTATCAATAGGCACTACATGACTTGCGCTGCAATGCATAAAAAGTTCTCTTTGAGTGAGTGAGAGAGTTGAGTAGTTTTTTAAAAAATTTCAAAACGGGTTGAAAAATAAAAATAGTGAAAATATATTTTATAGTGTTTTTATAAAATATTTGAATGTAATTTTTTCGTTTATTTTATATTATTACATTGCCTTCAGTAATTGTCTAGAGAATATTCTTTGTATCTTAAAAATTTTTCAAAAAAAGGCGATCAATAAAAAAAGTAAAAAATATTTGAGTGTCATAATTTTTTGATATATTCTATATTATCATATTGAGGGCTTTTAATGTGACCTCAGTGCATAGATGAATTTAAGCTTAAAAATTATTAGATCAATTATTTCTAATTTTGACTCTATGATTAATTTACCGACCATCTGCTGAATTTATAAATAACTTTGAATGGATTAACCAACAACTCATTCATTCAACTAACATTGTTCCTCCTTTGAATCTCGAATTTTTTCCAACATTGATCACTAGTATCATTTTTTATTTATTTATTTAGACAATAAAAAATTAAAAATCCTAAACGGACAATAGCCGTTGGTGCCGCCGCTGCTGTTTGAATATGCTTCGAGTAGAGCTATAGTCATTTCCCAAAACTCAAAATAGTGATCTTCTTAAACTCAAGGAAAGCCAGAGAATGACTAGAGAAAGAGAGAGTTTGTTAAAGTGAAAAGAGGGATGCGTAGGAGGAGTGGCCATAAGCATGTGATGATAAAATTATGGCGAGAGAAACAACTACTAAACCTGTAGATTAAAGGTTTTTTTATATTTTATTTTTGGGATTTTAATATGCTAAACGCATCAGACTACAACAAGTAAGAATAAGCTTTGCAAATCTCACTTTTCATTAATTCTCTTTGTTTGGAAGTTTGTGGAGATGAAAAACTTATAAAAGAGACACAGAGAAATAATTAATGAAACGAAAGAAAGATGTTGGTCTGCCAGTAAATGAACGATCTACTGGTAAAGAAACACGAATTGATGGTGGCTGAGAAAAACCTTATTCAGATTGAAGAACTTTAAGGTTTACAGTCAGAAGAATAATGCAGTGTGTTTTAATTATATATTTTATTTTTTACATTTTTATATCATTTATTTATTTCACTGTTTAATTTTTTTTTATCCATGCAACACGAGAATTATGTACTAGTTTTTTTATAAGAGTAGCATACCACGGGATCAAATATCTTAAAGTATTCAATTTAAGCCGAGTCATCTGACCCAAACCTAACTATATAGTATTCGGTAATAATAAATGGATCTAAAAGTAACCTATATATATATATATATTTTGCCACAACCTATATAATAATTTTACTAGATAATAAAGTTCAATATATATTTATTCCCAATAATAATAATCTGATATAGAAATATAAATTTATATTTATATTTATTTACTTCATGTGAAATACCGAACATTCTGCAGTAGACCTAATAATCAATGTTAAAATACCAATTATTCAGTCATTGATGTGATATATTACGAATGGAATTCATGCAAGTATTGTTCAGAATCCACAGCCTTTCAGTCTTATGGCTGTTTCTCAGTCCACAACACAAAAGAGAGAGAAACATTGTTGTAACCAAATAGAGCCAAACCCACTAACAATGAAGAGAAACAGAATACATTCGCAATAAACAAAAATTCTGAGGGAACTATAGGGTATGAATTTGTTGTAAAATGAAAGTTTAAGCAAGTTTGAAGGAGGAATAAAACCAAACTAGCTCCTACAGTTGGGGAGAGGGACTAGAAACAAATGCCTTCCAGAGCTTGACCCACTCTAACATGGCTTCAGCAGCACGAACAAAAACGGCGTCCACTGCTCCCAACTTCTGCTTAACAGCTGTTGCAATTTCGACTACACAATCTTCTGCTGTGGTTGCTGTTGGTGGCAACTTCAATGACTGAAAGAATGGTACGACCTCCTCCATAAGCTTTACTCCTTCCCACTCTTTTTTCAAGCTTTCTATTGCATTGCCTCTATCTTTTCTCCACACATAAGGCAGCCCGCTCTTCACACCAAGCCTAAGGTGATCGCATACAACCTTAGCACACATTCCACTCCATATATCTTCCATTGTTTCCCACCTCAACTTTCCTTCCCCAGCTAACTTCAAAGCTGGTAACAATGCAGCGCCCAAGGACTCACGATCAAAGGCAATGTTGATTCCACTCATGGGCATCATTGTCCTCGCTGGAACAGTCATCACTGCATCAACATACCGAGAATTTCTCTCTCCTGGCTTAAGGGCTTGTGTAGGTGCATCAAAGTCAGCTAAATTAAGCCACAGTCCACATGACAAAGCACATGGAACCCCATTTCGAAGGCTAAATGGGTATCCACGAACAAAATCTGATCCCTCACGAAAAGGGTCATAGAGGGTATTAAAGAAGAAAGGGGTAGCTGGATTTGTCAAGTTCATAATATGCTGGTCTACAGCATCTATCAGGAAACCCTTGTCATCCTTGGCTGGGACACAATCATCATCAATTGCGACAATATACCTTTTACGAGATACGATAAAGCCAAAATACCTGCACGAGTAACCAGAAAAGAGAGCAGAATTGGAAGTGCCCATTACTTGCTCTATGTGAGACTTGTTGTAGACATCAAGGTTAAATCCTTCCGGTATATTGAGTTCCTCATTCAGATTTGGGTCTTTGACAATTATCAAGTGGAAACGAGAGAACATTGGTCTCCATGCATTCATGAATGATGTTAGGTCTGACTGGAGAGCTCCAATTACGATATCAACATCGCTGTCTCTGATGTTAATGATGGACATCTTGCCAAACTAAGGAGAACAAAATTGCAAAACAAAGAATTTGTTTGGCCTCCTAGCTCAAGATACAACTGATTGTGCTCACACAATTACTTCTCAGAATTTCTCAGAACATCCTATCAAGAGACATGTCAAAGAAAACTTTCAGAACCTCATATCAAAGCTTCCTGGAAGAATGTGATAAAATGTCTTCAAATATGACTCACTGGTGGGAAGGACAGGAGTGAGCACGTGCTGGATATTGAGTGCCTGGATAGCTGAGAGGACTTCATCTTTGCCAGTTGACATGAACAGATTCAGAACTTTCTCATTCAATTTCCCAGCTTTCAGTATTCTCTGCTCAACATGGAAAATTAAGGCTATCAAGTTAGAATATAGATAAGTCCACAACATCAAAAGGAAAGAGATTTATACAGATTTTACTTTTCAAGCACAAAACAAGTCCTATACTTCAGTTTACATGAATACCTTTAGCTTATGTTACAATAAAATATAAGGACAATATCACAATGGCTTGTTCAATTTAACAGGATCATAGCTATGAACAACTATAGAAAGATCCTCGTAAAACTAAAGATACATTCATAGAGTAAAACTATTAACTAGAAAGGATGGTGAAAGATGGTAAACAAAGGGAAGAAACATGAAATGTATAAAATATGATGAGCTTAATAAGCCAAATGAAATTTGTGAGAATGACACTGGCCAGCTCAACAATCAGGATTTTGAATGATTAAAGTTGTATGGTATTTGTAGTATCGAAGCAGAGTATGACATAGTTGTCTACATAGCTTGGGAAAAGATATCTAACACAACTACATGTCCAACACTCTGAAACATGCATCTTTCAAAACAAATTTCAAATTTAAACATTCAGAAATTGAAACAGTAAAAAATCACACCCAGCCCAGCATAAAATCATTTGCAATCAGTAAAAAGGGAAAAAAAAAAGAATATAGTAACGAAAAGGGTGTCTTAGTGCAGTAGGCTTTCCACATTGCAGGCTCCATGATTGACACAAATATGTGCCTATGCAGGCCTTACTCCCCATTACAGAGGCAATTCCATATTTTGAACCTGTGAGCTCTAGATCACAACAAAGTAACCTTACAATGCACTAAGGTTCATCATAAAAAACAAAAATACTACCAAAAACATCAATTAAAATAAGCAGTTTTTGTATAAAAGAAACAAGTGAATACAAGCATATAAGAATTATAAGCAACTTTATAAGAAACTGAAAGAACGCAAGAAGAACAGGAACAATAATATCTGTTATTGCCACTTCCCACAGCTTTCATGTGTTGTCTTTACTGTAACATTGCACCATTATTTAACAATTTGCAGCAATCAATATTACTACCAGTTGGACGAGAGATGGACTGTCCAGACAAGGAAATAAATGAAACTTTAGATCATCAGGTAAGACTCGTCTATCAAATTTCACTTAATACATAGCTATATATCACAGGAAGGGAACCATAAACAAATATTGGAAGAAGATAAACCATCATCTCTAGGGAACTGAAATGCAAACCAATTAGGATCGACATCCATAACATCGAGTGATAACAGCAATTCTCATCTCATTAATTGTTGACCAACCAAAGAAATTTGCGAAAAAGGTTTTTTTTTCTTTTTTGGTAAGATGCGAAAAGGTTTTGAAAAATATGAAATGAGAAATGCTACTTGTCTCAACTTGCATTCAAATACTCGTACTCATAAAATAAGTGAAGACAAACACTTACTAAGCAAAACCCTATATTCAATAAATCCATCAAATGCCTCTCCAGATGCAAAAGGGAAAAAAATAGTATTCTTTACATTTTCTGTAATGAAATCTGGTGTTAATTTGAAGAAAATAGTATACAAATTCAACTTTTATTCTAAAGGAAAAATAAAAATAGGAGTCCCAATTAAACTAGGAAAAGAAACTGACTTCGAAATCTAAGGTTTTGCATCCATCAGTCATGTTTTGACGTTCAACTTAAGATTATTAGATTATATCATCGAATCCAGATAACTTTTGAATCATTAACTACGTAGAGTATATCTTGTTAGCACAAGAGTGCAGTAACTTTGTGCATCTTGGTTATAGTGCTCTCTGCATCCGATCGACCAAGTTCAGATTTTTACAGTCTAGGCCTCAGATCTAAAACTCAGCCACCGAGCTCTACCTTCCAATGCCATTTGTCCCTTAAAGCAACCGCAAACAAATATAAAATAATTGCAACATAGCCAACTTGATTACAGAAAAATAAACAAAATACTAGGTAACCAGCTTATTATCATAAAAACTGAAGCTGACCCTTTAACCAAGAAAAAGAGATCAACCCAGTTCACGTCCAGAACAGAACATCCAAAATTCAATATCAAAACATCTCAGAAAATGACAATTTTCCCCTTTCAAAATACATACTTTGCATAAAGTAAAAGGGAAAGAGGAAAAAATCAAACCAAGAAAATGAAATCAGCCCACTTCCCAATATTGACAGCCTAGGACAGAACATTCAAGAAGCAGCATTAAAACATCTCACAAAATGATAATTTCCCTTTCGAAAAACAAACTTGGCATAAAGTAAAAGAGGAAGAGGGAAAAAAAAATGCAATCATAAGAAAATGAGAAAGAGAGGGTTACCACGAAGAGATCGAGGAGGATGTGATCAGGAAGGGGGGAAAGATCAGAGAAATGAGAAAGATGAAGAACAGCTGAGTCTACTGCTAGGGAGAGCAACGCTGGCGGGGTTCTCATTCATTCACGCATTCGATAGCCGTATATATACAGGAGGTAGTGTATATTGGTAAAAGCTATATGATGATGTTGGTGATGATGGGTATCATCCTCTCTCCAATGGGTGGGAGATTAGCGAAGAAAGCGAGAGAATTGGTCCACGCAACTGTACCGATGTTGCAGGGCGGAGCTGTGTGATATCCGTCAGTGGCGCTGATTCTGTCGCGTGTATAGGCACTGGTTGACCTCCATAATTTCTGACCTTTTTTTATTGTGAATAAATAACTAAATAATATGTACATAATGTAGTTAGATGACTCGAATATTTATGAAAATTATATAATTTATCTATTTTGATATTTTATGATGGCTCAAAAATAAGCAGTTCATAATATTTGGAGCAATTGTCAATTTACTTTTAATATTTATTTGAGAAATTTATAAATATTTCTATTTGAATTTTTTAAAATAATTATATAGGTATAATTTTACATTTTAAAGCTTAAACACTTGTATTATGTGGATTCATGAATAAATTAAACCTACTTAGACAAGAAAATTTCTTGTACTTCAAGAATTATTTTCATAGATGATGTTTCATATCTCAACCTCTAAATCTCTAATTATGGACAGATTTCTCCACTTGTTTGCATGAATTCCAATGAAATACATTGCTTAACTGTCTCTTCCACACCTTTACAAATATATGGTTTAGTTTTGTTCTCCATTGAATATGACAAATATCTCTCAATATCCTAAAAATTTAGACAAACAGTCTACTTCTTTCCCCATATTAACATATAGCAGATATAGGCGTCCAAAGATGGATTTCTTCACCAAATATCGAAATTGCAGAAATGAATTATTAATGAGGCATGAAGTAGATGGGAGTGATATTTGAAGCTGCCTCACAAATATGTGAACCAATTCAATCCTACTATGTAACGAAATATGAACGAATCAATCTAATTTGAACCCAGCCTAGATAAATATCATCTGTCTAACAATCACGATGATGACATTAACCCATTTTCACGTTTGCACAAACAACATTCATTTTATTATAGCAAAGTATAACTCATTGGATGAGAGATACTGCTTAAAACATATGAAATCAAAGCTCAAAAACCTAGTGTCTATTTTACTCCAACAATAGACATCAAAAACCTAAGCTTGTCATTGATTTCTCCCAGATCAGAGGGATCCCTGAATGAAGCAGGTGGCTTAACTCCAGTGAAAATGTAAAGAGCCCTGAGTTCCTCTATGTATGTTGCATGGCGTGCAGCTGTATATCCCACTACAGATCGCATTGCATTAATTTGTTTCCATATTTTCTCCTCATTGTCAAGAACCTGCAGCAGAATAAGATAAGGAGTTCTACACAATTCAATTGATTGGAAAATCACTTTTCTTTCTTCGTTATTGGCCTTTGATCGGTTCACCTTTCCTATCAAAGAAGGTATTTGCATTATCAGCATAACATCATTAATATTTTCTTATTAATCTTTTAAATTAAATATCATATGGTTTTTGCTTTGGTCACAGTAATTCGAGTCAACATTATGTTTTAAAGTTTGTTCCAGGCCGTTGAACCTGTTCTCCAGATATAAGACAGAGCAAGTGCAGACCTAATGCTAAATTTTGTATTTGTATTTTTTTTTTTTACAAAGGCAGAATTTTGTCTTTGTATTTTTTTAACATGCTCATTTCTTAATTTACAAACTGAATTGATCTGGTCCCACACCTTCTCTTTTAATAACTGAGCCAAAAATAACGCCAATTTTAACATCAAGACAAACCCAAGCTTATGACGGATGGTAGAATCTGCAAGTCCAAGGCATAATGAAACATTAGCAGTCAAAACCAGAAAAATGCAATTATGCATGCAGATATAATCAGCAAAGTCAATTAGACTGTTAGAAACAATTGAGGAAGGGAATAAATGACCGCCAGTATTTAGTTTGGGAACTGGGGGCATTTTAGTTCAGAACATAATATCAGATCCCTAAGGAACATATGAAATTTAAAGATGATTTCTTAACTGATCTTCAGGTATGTCTTGAGCATAGATATATATATATGAGCATAGAAAATGGAGCTCCACATTTGGTTTAATTTGTTTAGCCAAAAAAAAAATGGAAAATATAATCTGCAGTAAGCCATACCTCATCTGAAGCAACTCCTCCACTTTCACCACTTTCAGGAGCATTTACTCTTGATGACGCAGTAATTTCTAAGAAACCAACACTTTTGTCACTTGACTGCTTACTCCCTGCAGACGTCAAAGGAACTAAGAATTAACCTAACAAGCAGGACTAGAACTGGCTGCAATGTAATTTCACCAGAACTTTACCTTCTGATGTTCCATTGTCTGCAGAGTAATGGATGTGAGTTGCTTTTTTATCATCAAACAAATCCAATCCACTTTCACCTGCAATTTCTCTTGCATCTGCATTAGTAGAAATCACAATTTCCTTATCCCTATTAAGTTTATTTTTTTGCATAACATGATTATTTTCAGTATCCTGTGCTCTTTCTTCATGAGCATTTATATCTTCCAGTGGTGTTACCATTTTTTCGACATTTCTATCAGTTTCCTTGAGCCCTTCCCCTTCCCCTGCACCTACACTCTCACTTTCTGCACTCTGCTTGTCTTGGCCCACTCCTTCACCCAACATGCCCTCATCCTTAATCTTTTCTAGCAATCTCATCTCTCTCGCTAATTCCTCATTATCTTTGGACTCACCACACTGGCATACTTCTACAGCCACATTTGTTACTTCAAATGGTACCTCCTCCTCTCTGACATTGCTGCCATTTTTCTCCACTCCCTCAATTGCAATCACAACTCCACATATCTCTTCTAGTGGTTTTTCATCCACTTTGGCAACATCCTCATCGACATCTTCCACATACCCATTCTTCTCAACAATTTCATCCTTATTTTTTACTTCTTCCTCATTTCCCTTCTCATCTTGTTCAAGCTTCATCTCAAGCCTTTGTTTAAGCTCTTCTTCCTCATTTTCCATATCAACATCTCCCCCATATTTTTCATCTTCATCTTTGGTTCCCAACTCCTGAAAAGTAATAGGCGTTGGAGGTCTTGGAAGCAATGTAGCTATGAGTTTTTCAGTACAAGCATAGCTTGCTAAGAAGAGACCATAGGGGACTGCACAAGCCAACCCAAGCGTTGAGATAACAACAAGCGGAGGAAGAACCACCGGTGCAGAAGAAATGACAAAACCAGCAACCAAAATCTTCTTCCCCACTGCCAACCCTTTATTCATAATCCAGGTCAGTTTTCCACCATCTTTTTCATTTCCCTGGTTCTCCCACTCGATGGCTTGGTCTTCCATTCTGTGACAAATAAACAACCCTTAAGCCAAACAACCGGACTTGTACTTGGTTGGCCAGAAAATAAAATGAAAAAAATAGGGGAAAAATCAATATAATCAAATAGCCTTCATAATACAGAATGAAACTTCCACTCTCACCAAATGTATATTAATGGGGTCTGTTCCGTAAAGGGTAACCCCCAATATGTTGATAGTGGTTGGAAATTGATGAAAATACTAGTATATTCCAAGCTAGGACGGGTAGCACAATTCAACCTGGTATGCAGGTAAGAACTGAGAATATAGCTAGCTAGTCCTTATCCAACTATGATCAGCTTGTTATTACTCAATATTACTAGCATGGCTCTTCCTTGATAAGAAAGTAGAGACTGTATAAAGGGTCCGGCACTTCAATTTCAAGGTTTATGTTCTAACAAAACTATCTATTTTCATTCAAGTTCTCTCCAATCCTCCCAAATTAACCTTAAAAGAAATGATTTTTGAAATCCCAAATCTTAATCTTTCCCCCAATATTAGTTTTCAGCTAGTATTCTAACAAAAACTTAAGAACACCAACATCTATATATAATCATACCAATCCAGCAAATGGAAACGAGATTCAAATAACATACAAAATTATGGTTCATATCGTGTGATTGCTATCTAGTGAGTGACAAAGAATTACACTTTTCAACTGTTTTTATAATGGGGATCATCACGACAGGAATTTTTCAATCTAAGCCATACAAAATAGTAAAGGAAATTGATATATAGCTTCACTTTTAATTTCATTGGAAAAAACTCGAACCGAGAAGCAGCAAACTTGTCATTCAACGAGAAAATCAGGCAAGAATTGATGATCCTGTACCTGAGAATAGAGCCGAATTTAGGGGCGGTGAAGCTTTGCCTGGATTGATCTCATAATGAACAAAGAATCTGGAAGGATGGTTGCAACAGGAAGTGGGTATGTAGCGAAGGTTGGGGGGGCAAGAACTGTCGCGTTGTGTGTTGCTTTTTGACACGCGTTGGGAAGAGGAAAGAGATATATGAGCGTTTCTTTTTCTCTGCATGCTGCTGAATGCTGATTATGCTCATACAGATGATCTAGCCATGGATGGATAAGTGTTGCGCATTTCAACGTGCCTGCTAACGAAGTTTGCCACTTCCTCTCTACAGGTACTCGTGTCGTCTCTAAATACGGCAATTGTAATATGGGCCCGATTCAGTTTTTCTATTTTGTTTCTATTTAGGATCGTGTTAATTACATCACCAAAAATATTAAGCGGTTTTAAGACAAAAGAAATTTACTTTTCATTTTCATCAGCGACAAGGTTTTTTAATTTTTTTGGCACTTTTCCTTTTTCTTATCTCATTTATTTCTTTTCCCTATACTGTTATTAATTTTATCTACCACCCAAACAACATTCAGTCAATACGAAATTTAAATCATAATTAGTTTTTCATCTTTTCATTACTTCACTAAAATTATTTTTTTAAAATTTGATTAGATTTGTAAGATTAATGATAAAAAAAATTGGGCATCATGATTACTTTTCCGTTTATCCGGTATTCCGATTTTTTTTTATAATTTTGATATTGAAAATGGAGAAAAATTTTAAACTAAATAGTTTAAGTTCCGAATACTACAATTTGATAGCTAATTGGAAAGTGAAAAATCGAATATGATATTGCTTTCTCTATTCTCCTATTTTTCTGCTCATTTTTTCAAATTTAATAGGAAATAAACTCATATGGTAAAAAAATATTGGATTGGATGGTTTGAGATTTGGAAATACCATTTGAGAATTGTTTGTGAACAATTCATTCATTCACAATACATATAACTAACTTATAATATGCTATAAATTCAAATTGCATTATTTATTATAATTTGATTATATGTAGGATAAATATAACCCAACAAATAGCAAACATATAACACTAACAGTCTTTATTATTGTTATTATTATTATAAGATATATATGTTGTATTATATATATACTAATATTTTCGTATTTAAAAAAAATTATCATTATTATTACTATAAGATTAAAATAAGTGGTAAGTAGAACATGTACTAGACATTGATTTCTATACTTTGCAACTTGAACTATTTTATTTTGGTACTTGAATTATGAAACCAATAGATTAATATGTAGAATAATTTATATTGTGAATATTAATATATGAGAAATTTTATAGTGTACCCGGTGTAATTTACACCGGATGCTTTAAAACTATTGAATTATAAACTTTTAATCTCATCCGTTGATAATAAATGGTTGAAATTTAAAGTTGATGATCCAATAGTCCTAAAACATCAAGTGTAATTTACACCGGGTACACCACAAAAGCTCTTTTAATGTATTTAATAGTAAGAAATTAATTAGTCCAGGGTTAAAATTGAAGAAACATGTTTAATGAGCAAAATTTTCCTTTTATAATGTCCTCATCAACAACCCACCACGGTTGACAATATCAACGCCACTTTCAACTTTAGAATCACGTATACAATTTGATTCTACCGATATTCCACATGACCCCACCAACAAGCTCACACATCAAATATTTCACCATCACATGCGCACGCTACCCAGCTCCCACACGCTACATAGCCCCACTAGTCCCGATTCCCACCAAGTTTCAACTCCAATGCCTTTTTCCATTTGCTCCATTTTCTTTTTCTTCATCGCAAATTGATTTCCAAAAGAGATTGAAGCATTCCAAAGGAAGATGTGTTTTTGGTGTTTTGACAATACTCTAATCTTGAATAGAAATAAGAAGTTTTTAGATATATAAATTGAGGTAGTTTGTAAAGCTCTCTGCCGAGATTTTTATCTTTATCGTTGATGATCTTCGATTCTTACTTTCTGACGTCGATTTACTGAAATCTGCTACATTTGACTCCAACCCCAAGCTTCAGATTATTGGTGTTCCCCTTTTAACCTCACTTGACTCCTACATCGAGGCACAAACCATTTTAGATCGCGTGAATTTAGCTCTTGCTTCAACGGCGACTTTGCATGAAGCTCACACACAATATTATCGGAAAAGAAACGCGGCAAAAGTGAGGATACTTGAGGAATGGGGATTTGAGTAAAAAAAACGTTGTAGTTTTTGAGAAAAAATTCTTAAAAAATGGGTTTGGGATAATTTTCTCAAATACCAATCAAAGGGCAATTTGAATGTGTGAAAAATTCCAATAATTTGCCATCATTTACTAATATTAATAAATATATATAAGAAAATGATTATTTTTTATTATACCATGGTGTATTCAGCCTCCTAATTAAAAAAAAAAAAAATACACCATCTGAGATTGATAGTATTTAAAACCATTGAACCGGTTCCTGTACTTATCTCAATACGTATCCTTCAAAAAACAAGCAATCTAATACGGGCCAATCCAAGCCCACTACGAAAGACCAGGCCTTGATCAGTACGAAATCAAATAGGTTTTCAATTTTCCGTTGACATTCCTTTTCCTTCTCTCTCCAGGAGAAAATACTGAACAGGGTCTAAGCCAAAAATTTCTCAATGGATTGATTCTTGAACCGCAATAAAAGCAGCAAATAAATATTTAGAAATTAAATTAAGAATACGTTAAATCATGAAGATCACAAGGAAAGACTACGTGCTGGATGGCCCTGGTAGCGTTAAGGTACAAATTCACTCTCTATTTCCCTTATTTTTGAATGGATTGTGGTTGTTGCTGTTGTTATCGACCTTGTTTTATGCGTTTGTAGATGACACCAATCGATTCAGATGATCTCTGGATTGCTTATAATTTGATATCTCCTGGAGATACCGTTATGGCTGTTACTGTCAGGTAATTATTCTCCCTATTTGTCTCCCGGTATTTGCAATTTTGTTTTCGGAAAGAAATTAACTTGAATTCGCTAGTTGATTTTGTTTGAATTCTTGATTCTTGGGTATAGGAAAGTTTTGAGAGAGGCAGCTTCTGGTGGAAGAGATGCGGAAAGAGTGAAACTGAAGTTGGAGATAAAAGTGGAGGTATGACAATTAGGAAAGCAGAACACGAGTGCGTATTTGGGTTAACGTGATTTTCAGTAATGTGTTTGAAGGAACTTTCCAATTATACCTCTTTCTTTGCTTTGATAACTGGTTAGGATGTTGATTATGATAAAGTTGGGTCGGCCTTGCGAATTCGTGGGAAGAATATTTTGGAGAATGGATATGTTAAAGTAAACTGTATCGTCATTTTCTACTCCGATTTTAGAAATTGATACTTTTTGTCTCGCTTAGAACTCATCATGATTTCAATGCAGATTGGAGCATTCCATACTTTAGAACTTGAGCTGCACCGACCCTTTGTTCTAAGAAAGGTGCTTATTTTCTCCTTAAACCTTTAATATCATGGTTTACTTTAGTGCTTTATTATTATTTTTTTTTTCTTAGGAGGAGAGGGGGAGGGGGGTTCTTTTCTTTTACCTTTTTAAAATCCTTTTTTTTTTTTTTTCCTCCGCAATATATTTAGGACATTTGGGATTTGCTGGCAGTAGATGTGCTCAATCAAGCCGCTGGTATGTTGTCTTGATCTACGAATTTCTTATCTGTATTGTTAATTCGTTTCTGAGGGGCATAAAATGTGTTATCATCAATTGGCTACTCCTTTTTTTTGGTGTGAAAATATTTTCTGTAAAAGCTTGACATTGTTGATGTGTCTTCTCATGCTTTAACTACTTGGTATACTGACACAGCAATGTCAAAAATTGGAGCTTCATGCAATTGAATATAGTTTTAGAAAAATGAGCCTTTTGTTTGTTCACCCATATAAAGTAGCTGAGAACTTGACAAATATGGTGCTGACTCACAGGACAACAACTAGAGGCTTAATGTAACAAAAACTATAATGTTATTTCCCCCTTTCAGCATGCTTCTTACTTGTGATGTTAATGCTGCTATTTAACACCTGCTGCCTTGTTAGAGAATGGGCAAAAATATATCCTTTATATCTTTAGTATGGAAGTGCTTCAGATCAGTGTGCACAGCAAAGCTTGCTAAGTACTGTAGTAAATTCAAAGGAGTTGTTTCATGTTTTCCTACTAGAGGTGGTACTCTTCAGGGCATGAGGTTTTAAAATACCCTTTTCTACCTTAGCACTTTCGGTTGCTTAATATTCTCTTATTGGTGATATATGCTTGGAAAATCAATGAAAAATTGACCAATATTTCTCTCCCTATATTTCAGATCCCGGTGCAAGTGCTGATTTGGCTGTTGTTTTGATGCAAGAAGGCTTAGCACACGTCCTCCTCATAGGTAAAAGGTAAGAATACATCTAAAGATATGGAGCTCAGTGTTGTTAAAACCAAAATAGTAAATAATAAATAATCTCACAGCATACAACAGATTTGATATGATTAAATATTGTAATAGTTCTCATTCAGTCTTAATGCAAATGATATCATATAGTCTTGCTCTTCTGTCCTCTGACTGAAGCCTGAATTACCTTTTATGTCCAGTTTGGTCTTAGTGAAAAGCAATGAGGAGATAATGGATTTGTTCTTGTATGTTTTCTAATTAATATAGGAGGGGACAAATTTTAGAGGCAATTAATGGCGAGCTGATAATCATGTGGAGTGGATGATGATACCTCTGAGGTTTTTCGTGTGTTAGGATTTTGAGAACTGTTGAAAGAGTGCAGCACCACTTTCTGAGATTAAGTGTGGAGTAAATTGTTCAAAATTTTCAGTCGCTTGGGGGATTGCCTTACTTATTTCACTCTCCCTCTTATTCTTGTCATGAAGTTGTTCTTACTCTTTGTTGTCATCATTTTCTTTCCTTATCTTTTCCTCCTTTTTATTTTTTGTGGAATTGAAATATATTGGGCAGAGCATTCTGTGTTGCCCAAGTCAATTTATTCTGATCATCATTTGCTTCTCCACCTTATAATCAGATGCTATATCTGTGATTATATTATTGGAGTGTACAATAGGATATTCCTAGTTGTATGACACAGCTGAAAGGCTAACTTTTATTCAAATAAGGGTTGTATTGATGCTGTAGGTGTGAGGATCTTAAGTGATATTGTAGAATGATGGCTGGTCTAAAAGAGTTATGAATTTGAACTCGTATAATACATAAGACTTGGGCTCCTTTGCACAAAAGTCAAAGAAGCGAAACAGAGCTCCTGAAAACATTTTTTTTTTAAAATTTCTTAGCTTTTTTAAGAATCTGCCATTTGGAGTGTCTGCTTCTGTGCTCAGGTGAGGCGCCTCACTGCCAAACTGGCTTTCAGTCATTAAGTCAATAAGAGAACATGTGTCTTTTGCTGCTGGTGTTTTAAATAATTACTTTTAATTTCCATTGGTGTTTCAATTATTTGCTAATGGTTCTGCGGCTAATGTACAACAGCATGACAACCACTCGTTCACGCATAGAAACTTCAATTCCTCGCAAGCATGGACCTGCTATCGCTGGTTATGAGTCGGTATGCTTCTTTTCTTTTAATGGGAATTGCAAGTCCCAAGTTATTTGTATTCAAGTCGAGATCTGCTCAGCCTATTAAAGTTCTATAGTTGATTTATGTAGTATGGACACGGATACGGATATGGATACAGACACGGATACTGGAAAACGAGATTTATAAAAAGTATAGGATACGAATACGTGGGGAAACGTGTAAATATTAAAAATATTGAGGTAAATTTATAAATAAATAAATACAAAAAATATAATTACAAGTTATTATTTTTATACGAATTAAATAAAAATGACATACAATCAAATATATTGAGCAATGATTTGTGTCACATATAGATTTTAGGTTTTCTAGAAGGAAAAAATATGTTTTTAACTTAAATAAATGTGTTTCTAATTTTTTGAAAATTACAAAACGTATCCAAGATGTTTTGTCAGGACGTTTCGTGTTGGTATCGGAAACGTAATACGCTATGTAGTTGAAGTGTCCATGCTTCATTGGTTGATTAGTTACTATGGATGTAGCTTATTTGTTTTTTTACTTTATTCTTTTGGATAGCAAGGATTCATCAATTTATTAGGAGCAGTTTTAAGTCTTCACTTATCACTTCCTCTTGTTCTATCCCTTGCAGGCGCTGAATAAGTTCTTCGCGCATGTTTTACAGGCAAGTACTGTTTGGCTTGTTATATCTGTGGCTCTTTCCTGGTTCTGACTGGAGTATTTTGCTATTCAATGGATTATCGGATTTATCTGTGTGTTGTAGGCTTTCCTAAAACATGTTGATTTCAATGTTGTTCGTTGTGCGGTGATTGCAAGCCCGGGTTTCACAAAGGTGTGAAATGAATCTGTCATTCTCTTCTCCAACTTTTAGAATGAAATAGATCTTTTGTTATTGATCCTTCTTTTATGAAATATTTATCTCCTAATATGTGGTTTTTATCTCTTGTGAAGTCGTATTTTCCAGTTGCTGCATGTATTTTACTTGAAAGTTATCCTCTTACATGCTACAGGATCAATTTCATCGCCACTTACTATTGGAGGCAGAGAGGAGACAGCTGAGATCTATTATTGAGAACAAGTCACGCATAGTTCTTGTACATACAAGCTCAGGATACAAGTATGGTGTTTTATCTTTGCTCTTAGGGTCATGGCACTTAGGACAGTAAATGATACCTTGAAGTAGTGTCTGAGGTCAATAGATATCAGAATCAGATATGTTAAGCATTTGCAATATTTATGTTTGGTTTAACACCCAGATGTTCTTCTATCTTTATCCATAGAGAGAGTCAATTGTGATAAAGTGTAAGAAAGAGTATCCTGCTAACATTTGTGTACAGCCTTTAGTGCATATCAACATTTGTCCTCCATCAATTTATTGAGATGCCTAATTTTGTAAATTATTATTCATAGTGGTGACTGAAAGAATCATTTCATCAACCTCAACCTGTTAATATGTTGCTTGCTAACTTTGTCGATTGAGGTTGTATTATCTTAAAGTTGAGTGCAGCATTCTTCTTGAATTACTGAACATGAACATTTGCTGCACAGGCATAGTTTGAGAGAGGTCCTTGATGCTCCAAATGTCACGAATATGATAAAAGACACTAAGGCAGCAAAAGAGGTACTTCAGACAATCCAATTTGGCCAATAAATTTGAATTATCTTTATTTTTTCCTTTTTTTTTATCACATATTATTATAATATGTTTCCTTGTTTCATTGCGAGTTCAATGCCTACTTGTTTCTGTAGAAGCATACTGTATCCAACATTTGTTCAGAGGTAACTAAAGCTGTTCCTCCTTTGCAGGTGCGAGCACTTGAGGATTTCTTTAACATGCTTTCAAATGTAAGTTTTTATTCTTGAGATGCATTTTTTTATTGTTCGTTTACTGTTCACATACTATCTATATAACAAGTCTCAAAATCTTATGGATAAGAAGGGATGGTTAAAAATAATGTGACAAGCCTCTATTCACTGGAAATTGAGCGATTTGGAAGCCAGTCAGATCTGAATAATCTTAAAATACATCTGATGGTTGTTAATTAAAAATGAGCTCTTTCAGTATAGTCCCAAGTCTCAATAAATTCATATGATATGCTTGGTTCTGGGTTTTCCTGATAGGATCCAGCTCGAGCTTGTTATGGACCAAAGCATGTGGAGGTTGCCCATGAACGCATGGCTGTCCAAACACTTCTCATCACAGATGATCTTTTCAGGTTAGCATAATATACTTATTTATAGTATTGCTGTCTAATTGAGAAGTATCACATGCTCAATGTTCTAATCTTGTGTGGATGGTTTATGCCTATATGGTGTCTTCAGAATCTGGATTAAGGGAGATATGTTTGTTTTCTTATGGATGTATTTTTTAATCTACACTGATGAGAGAGCTGATGTTACTTTTTGGTACTCCTCACAAAATACAGTTAAACACAATTTCCTTGATTCTGATGGATCAAAGCATTAGAAACATACTGTTCTTTGGCTGAAATAACCTTTTGGTATCTTTACTTCATGATCATGCAAGGAAAAGTTGCACAAGATGTCGATGCAACATATATTATTTAAGGGTAATGCTATATGTGAGTTACTGAACAGAGAAATTGCAATATTTGAGATGTTGAATAGAAATGAGAATTGCTTGATGCACGACATTTTCCGACTTCCTAAAGGAAGAAGAGCTCCTTAGGCTCATTTCACTCCAAATTCCTTAAAGATAGTAACATATCAGAATCATTCTTTTCTGAACATGCTTTGATGGAAACACCAGTTGGTAGTGGCCTTTATTTACTTGGAAGAATTCCAATATATCTTATCTTTTACAATATGACATGGCGAAACTATGCAGCTTTTAGGTGATAAATACTAAGAATCTCTAGTTTTTATTTTTCTGTTAGAAATGCTGATATACCAACAAGGCAGAAGTATGTCAATTTGGTGAACTCAGTGAAAGATTCAGGGGGCACTGCTCATATATTTTCATCGATGCATGTCTCAGGAGAACGTGAGTATTGTATTTCTCTGCTGTAGGCATTTAAGAATCACATTTAAACTTTGGTTTGAGACTTCATGAAACTATTTAGAGTATTCCCGCTTAAATTATCATTATGCTAAATCTACCATTTCTCCTCCTGAAAACAGAATTGGCACAATTGACTGGCATTGCTGCAATCCTTCGATTTCCTTTACCAGACCTGGAAGACATTGAGATGTGATGGAGAGGGTTGGTGTGGAAGGGGTGGGCAACGGTCAACTTCAGCATGTTGTATAATATATTTCAAGTTGATTAGAGATGTACCATATTATTATATACAAAGGCAGCAATAATATATGACCAAAGTGAATTGTGCGGGTGGATTGGTTCAGAAACAAACCAAGGCATCCTATAACATCCCAACAGCATCACTTTTTTCCCCCTTTTCCCGTTCTTTGATTTTCTGTAGTAATGGTCGCAGACTCGCAGAGGTGCTTCTGAGGTGGTGGTGGTTAGTTGCATCTTTGGTGTAAAATATATTTATGGCAATGCAATGAAGTAAGTGAATTATTTATTTGGAGATTTACATTGACTTGTCTTCATTTCTATTTTGAAATTTTGTTTTTGGTAATTGGTTAGTGTTCTTCCAAGGCTTGGATGAACTGGAGAATCAGTTCTTCTTGTTTGGATCCTGTCTAAGTTTACCATGTCAGATCAGGTGATTGGCAAGATAAATGTATAGCAGACAATTGAGGAGAAAAATGAGTATAGAGGACAAAATAGCAAATCATGTTAAGTTTAGGGGGCAACAGATGTAATATGCTATGCCTATTATTTGACCTCTCGTGTAATTGTGGTGTCGTATTTGTAAAAGAGTGTCAAAGGACAAGTTCGTTTGTGTAACTTTCTAGTTGCTGCTAAACGACGATAGTTTTTTTTTTTTGAAAAAACTAAACTATTTTATAAAAAATTAAAAAAATTAATTTATTAAATAAAAAAATTTTAAATATATTTTTGGAAGAGTCGACTGCCATTGTATGTATTTTTAAGTCACTGAACTTTAACATTTTCTTGCAATTGGTCCTCTTTCTAACTATTAGTCTATTACTTTCCTGCTCATCAGATCCTTTTTTAACAGATTAATAATTGGGTTTTTGAATGTGTCAAAAAAAAAAGTTAAAATTAATAAAATAAATTCCTAAAGAATAAAAAGAAAGAAATGCAATAAAAGTATTTAAAAATAATACTATTGTGGAGGACTCGGAATTTCACGGCGCGTCACATTCAGTTTCCTTAGATAGGTTAAATAGGGAGTTGATTGTAAGAAATATACATAATTAAGGAATTCAATTAAAAAATAAAATAGCTGGAGGACCAATTGTAGAAAAGCATTGAAGTTTGGGGACGGAAGAATGGTTTTTGCCTCTTTACTTATTTATTCTCCAGTCGCGACTTTTGGTGGTTGCTGTGATGGTACCTCTAATGCCTAAGCTTCTATTCTCCCACCTCCGCCGTTGTCGTCCTCTCCTCTCTCTTTCCACTCTCTCTCATACCCACGTTTCTTATCAACCCACTAATACTAATCCCTTCCAGCATCAACCTCGAGTTTCCTATCTCAACTCACATGGACCTCCCTTCGCCGCCTTTCATTTTCCGAACACGCGGTCCTTCTCGTCTCGTTCAGACGACGAGGATTACGGGTTTCTTACTGCCTCATCCTCTGAGTCGAAGCTTACCCACTTTGGAGTAGATGATGTTGTAGAGGGTGTCATTAATGGTAGCACTGCTGGGGAAGGTTCATCGCTTCCGGTTCTTACATTGATTTCTTTGCTAGATGGGTTCCATGATCTTTCTGGTTTTCCTTGGTGAGCTTGTTTGGATTGATACTATAGTTCTGAAGATCTTTTCTTTTTATTTTAATTCTTGCATCTCTCAAAAAAATTTCAGGTGGGCAGTTATTGCTTCAACCACAGCAGCTATGAGATTAATGCTGTTCCCATTACTTGTTTTGCAACTAAAGAAGTTGGCAAGGATATCAGAGCTATTTCCTAAATGTAAGTTTTGATTATTATTATTATTATTATTATTATTATTATTTTTTTTTTTTTCTTTTCGTCCATGGCAGCCATGGAAATATATTATGAATAGATGAAATAATCAATACTAGTTCGGGTGATCATAGTAGCATGTTTTTGAACGTTTCTGAATACGAGGAGACTGATATAAGCAACCTTTTAGTGTTCCATTTGCAAAGTAACCATTTTTATTTTCTAATTACTTCCGGACATTGAATTTTAATCTGCGATTGATATTTCTAAATCCCATGTCTTTTTCTTAGTGCCTCCTCCATTCCCACCGCCTTTTTCAGGAAGGAGTTTTATCGATCAAATTTCACTCGTTCGTAGAGAAAAAGGGGAAATCGGCTGCCCCTCATATTTATGGTTCTGTGCATATTTCTCTGTTCAGGTACAACAACTCTTTCTTTTGGTTACATGAAAATTAGGTTCATGATTTGGGATGGAAAAAAATGTAGTCTCTATGGAATAAACAGGGCAGTTTGAAAATTGTGGTACTCGCCGCTTTAGCCACTCTAGATGATACCTTTATAATAGAACAGGTGAAAGATGGGAGATGAACAATCTGCCTGGACACACTTATTACCAACAAATATTGATTTTGATGCTGAAGTGTTGAATCTACCCCATGGTATTAAGTGCAAATGGGCTCATTTTAAATAAGTTCAGATGTCTAATAGATCACCTAAAAATTAGAGTACCAAACGGCTTTTGAGTATGAGTTTAGGGGTGTACGTATTTATTAAGTCAAATTTTTAGGTTGACATTAACTCTGCAGAAGAGAATCTCTTTATAACTGACACCATTGTTTTATTGTACACAATTTTCGGGGGTGACAGAATATATGAATGGTAAAGTAGAGCTTTGTGAGGTTAGTGAAAGATTGCTCTGAAGTCGAAAGAATTTTCTCATGAATTTACAAAATCTTTACTGAACTAGTTTGAATGGCAGATTTCATTCATGAATTTATTGAATACAAGGTTTTTTTTTTTTAGTGATTTGTTGTAAGACTTAACACATGCGCACACAAACATACAAATGTATCTAATTCCAAACTATGGTGCTTTGCAGATAGCTGGATTGAGATGAAATCTCCTATTATTTATCTTGCCTTATCTTCAAATTTATTTGCAGGTTCCATGCTTTCTTCTCTGGATGACCACTATTCGCAGAATGTCTCTGGATCATCATGCTGGGTTTGATTCCGTAAGGAACTCTTGTCATTTAATATTTTGTATCATATGCAATACTCATAGTTATTAAAGGCGCAAAGCGCACTAATGTGCTAAGGAGTCCTAAAGCCTTTCAAGGTCCAAGCACGTGCCTGGGTGACATGAGGCGCAAAAATAGAAAATAATAAAAAAATAATAAATTTGATTATTAGATTACTAGCTAGATGATATAATATTATAACTATTAAAACTCAAAGCACATAAGTCATAACAACAACAAAACACACACACACACACATAAAACTTAATTGAGGTTTGAAATCTAAACACACAAGACTTCTAGGCTTAGTAAAAACTTGAAGTTCTAAACACACAAGGATCCTAGTAAAGACTTGAAGTCCTAAACACACAATGATCCTAAGCTTATTAATACTATATTTAACAAGTTCTAACACTTGTCAATTATTAATTATCAAAGCAAAACACAATTAGTCAATCATCATCAAGATCAATATTGTCTTTGCCCTAACTCTTTTTTTCTTTCATTTTTATTGTTTGTTTTGGAAATAATTAGGTATGATAAGATCTACTAAAATTTATAATCAATGGTTCAGATTTACTCACACTAAAAAAAAAAATACAAATTTTTAACAAAATGTCACTCGGGCGCTCCTCTAGGGCACCTCGCCTTAGGCTGAAGATGAACCAAGGCACGCGCCTTTGTGCAGTGCCCGCCTTTGGGCCTTCAAGGCACTAAGGCTTGTGCTTTTAACAACTATGACAATGCTAAATGTTGTTGATTTTATATTGAGAATCTTATCATTTATATTGAATTATCCGAAACTTCCTGGATATTGACCTGTGTAAGAGAGTGACATGCTGGCTCATTACTTCAGCCAGTTGAAACTTTGATTCTGCACAGGAGTAATCTTTTATCTTATTTTCTTTTAGTGTTGTATAAGGGGAGAAAAATGAGACTCTGCAACATATATTAATAGTACATTCTGAAAGTCTGCTACAAAGAGATAAAGCCTTGTAGACTGTGAGAGTAGCAGATGCCATTTTCATAACGCAATAATAAATACCTCAGTTAGCAAAATGCAGGTGTCTACTTTAAGTCCTTACCTTAGTTACTTTCTTCAAAAACAAAATATCTGATGGCAGATTATTTATGGATTCCCCCCTTCTAGTATATTAATTAGAAACATTTTTGCTTTGCTTTGTTTTTTGATAAATCACCAAGGTTTCTATAGCATTAAAACTCTATGCTAAAGAACAACAGAATAAGCCAAAACACTACACGAAACAGCTGAATCTAAGCTATCACGTCTCAAGTCTTACAACTAATTCTGTGTATTCTGCCTTGAGTAGCTGCTACTTTCTGCTTATTCCGAAATTCTTCGTTAAGTGTTTACCCTCGTGGTGCTCTCCAAAGCTGTCAATTAGATTTACGAGTTTCCTTGCTCCAATGTAGAAACTCAAAAGTGAAATTTTTCTTTTTGGTAATTATTACAGGGTGGCACTCTGTGGTTTCAGAATTTGACTGAATTTCCTCATGGTGTTTTTGGTCCCATCTTTCCATTACTAATTGGTGGTTTGCACTACATTAATGTTCAGGTAAATCTTACTCTTACTAGATCTATAAGATCTACATTTTGTTTTATGATTGGGTGGTCACCACATTGAGTTCTATGGAATCGTCTTCCTGTGGGATGCTATCAGATAATATTGACTCTTTTTGGATTCTGTGATCTTTCTCTTCTTCCTCTCTCTCACAAGTAGGTTATATCGGTAATCAATATATTTTGTAGGTGACAAACTTGTTTATTTTTTAACAGAAATAATTGCTTTTCTGGAATGTACATTAAATAATCCTCTGCCTCTAAATTTGCTGGATTTTTTATGACATTGTTTACTAGACTTTTAATGACTTGTTTGATAACTTTCCAGCTCTCTTTCAAAAAAATTTCGATCCAAGACAGAACTGGACTATTGGGCTTATTGGCAAAAGTGAGTGGATAGTAATATTTCATTAGTTTCATTATACTGTATCTTGCAGTGGTCAAATCTTTTCAGTTAATACATAATTTCTTCCTGAATTATGAATTATTTACTTCACACAAATGATTAGAAGCTTTCTTAGTGCAGTACTACAAGCTGTATTTGGATGTTCTGACAATGCCTTTAATTTTCATCGGCTTCTGCATTCCACAGGTAACTTTATATCCAACCTTTGTATTTCTGACACCCCTTTTGTCCTTATTAAATCACTTTTTCTGAGTTTACCACCTTGGAGAATAGGCAGAAAAGGAAAGTAGAATAGAGCTTTCTATTCCAATCAGTAAATGAAAAACTGAGGTTCTTTAAGTTTTTGTACATTGAGCCTTGAGCGCATAAAATTTGAAACAATTAGATAATGCCCATTCTCTATGTCAATGACCTGAGCAACTTGATTAAAATAAAAAAAATAAAAAAACTCAGAAATTACAACCTTGACATAAAATCTTAAAAAAGAAATAATCCCTATAGATTAACAAAGTAAATAATTAAACAAAACACTTTTCATGTCCCCTTTTAAGTATTGTCCATTCCATATTATTTTCTTTCCCCTTTGGAGCTTTAATAATTATTAAACATCATTAAGATTTGCTTACCTAATATCCTACATCGTCATTCCTTGCACATAGCCTATGTTCTCTACATGATCAGCTTACTCTCCCGTGTCAGTCAAATTCTCTTTTTGCATTTTAATGATTTTTTGCCTTTCATTTGTGAAGGTAACTGCTTTACGTTGATATACATTTCTCCTCACTTCCTTACTGGTGCCGATTCACAAATTTTTTATTTACTTTACAGGGAAGTTTAATCTATTGGGTCACCAATAGTTCACTAACTGTTATCCAGGTCAGTTGCTGCTGCTTTGTGTTTCCTGGGACAAAAAATTGTTTTTATGCCTTATATAGTTCATTAGTAGTTAATCTTTAATAACATTTTAAAGTGCTGTTCTGAGCAGTACAATGAACCAAAATTCACTGTTTTTGCTGTGAAGTTAAAATTCTTAGTGGGAATTTTTCCAGGAAAAATTAAAATGTATTTGGCATCTCACTTTCTCTGTTTATGTTTCTTGCTGGCTCTGCCTCCAGCATATGGAGACCATCGTACTAAATGAACTTGAAGAGAAAAAAAAAAGTAATACTCAGTTTGGCTGCCCCAATAATATTTTGACATGCCTTGGTGTCTGCATTATGCGATGGCTCTTTTTAGTGGCTTCTTATAGTTGCTAAAAGAAGCATTTGTTCTTGTAGATTCTACATGCATCTCATCTCACAGTTAACATTAATTGTTATGTAATTTTATCATTAATATGTAAAATGACTCTACAAAATGCCTGGTTTGGGAATATTTGGTTTTTTGTTCCCACTGGATATCATTTATGGATCCCAAGGCAAACAAATTGGGCTATCATAAGAGCGCTCTTGTGCACTGAAATGTGTGCACTGCATGACTCTTCTTGTGTAACTGCATCGTGTATTGACAAGTTATTCTTTATTGTTGTCCACTTTCTAGTTCTCAACCCAGTTGTTCTCTATTATTCTTTACTATTTACAAGTTATTCCCTGGCATTTTCCATTTACTCATACAAGGCAATTGTACTGGCAGCAATTATCCCTCAAACATCCTGCTGTTCGTGAAAAGTTAGGGTTACCAGCCAAGGATTCTCCAACGGCAGCTGCACATTCCAAAGAAATGGGTATACCAGAAACTTCATCTTTGGATTCACCAATCAAGGAGGGTGAAGTTTATGCAGAAAGTTTAAACCCTAAGCAGCTGATGGCTGTGAGTCACTTCAATATGGACTGGATGCATTTTTTTGGTTCTTACAGAAATGTATAAACTTTCTCACATTTTACTTATTGATGATGTTGGCAGCTTTCTGCTCAACTCTTGTCCAAGGAGCAAAGAGAAAATGCAATTATTCTATTACAGTAATTTTCTCTTATTTTCTATTTCTTCCTCCTCTTCCTTGTCTCTCTTTGCAGAACCAGCTCTATTCATGGTTATTGGATTGGATAATTGTCTTTTGACTGCAGAGTAGCACTTCAGAAAGACCCTAACTATGTAGAAGCTCTGGTTCTTATGGGGCAGGCTTTGCTGCAAAAAGGAATGTATGAAGAAGCTGCACAACATTTGGAGTGTGCCATTTCTAAGGTCTGCATTGCCTCTTTCTTGCGTTCTTTTCCGAGGTTCGTCTTTATATGGAAATTGGCTCATACCTTGATCGGTGATTGCAACGTTGTTTATAGTGATAATCTCATGTCCAACCGCACATAATGAAAATAATGGTTCCTTAATTTTAGTTAATATGTTTGCACCTTATTACCTGCTTTAGATTTTGAAAAGCAGCAGTGATTTGCTATTTTATAATAATGTTTTTCAAGATATCTTTGGCACTAACTTAAGTTTCTCTGACTAGTACATTTGTTTTCTAAATTGCATGCTTTACTGCATTAGTCACAAGTGATTTCTGACTTTCCACCAGCTATGTGTTCCTGGCCATCCAACGGAAGTCAAAGATGCTGATCTTCTAATTCTTTCATCTCAATGGGCTGGTATTGCCTGTGTACGCCAGGTAAAAGCTTTATAGCCTTTGTAAAATGGGTAAGCTGATCTTTACATAGTTTCTTAGATAAATATTCTGATATTAGGCCGATGAAAACAAAGTGTTCTGTCTATAAAATGGATGACATCATCTTACAAAGTTTATGGAATGATATCAGATATTTATTCACTTTCTTGTATTTTTGGACGCATGAAGCCATCAACTTTGATTTGGTTGACGACGCTTTTAAATTTAAATTTTAGTGCTCATAACGGTTCCAGTTACTTTTTTCATTTCCTTTGACAGGGGAAAATTACAGAAGCAATTCTGCGCTTCGAAAGAGTTGCAAGAATCAAAGAGCCGGAGGACCCAAAGAGCAAAGTCCATTATTTTAACACTTTGGTATATCTTGCAAGGTAAGAATTTTAGCAGTTGTTCCATAAAGCAATGACTTGCAATCATTACTGGGTAATTGCCTTCTCTGACAATAGTTTGAAAATTACATTAACTTGCAACCTAAATGTTATCTGCCAAATTACAACGTTTTTTTCTTTTCCTTCTCTTTATTTTTCTCTGACTGGTAGATTGCTTTGCTTTTCAGTGCGTTAGATAATGCAGGTCGCAAAGCTGAGGCTATGAAGTATCTGCGCTTAGCTGTTGCTTATGATCCTTCTTTGAAGGAATTATTAGAACAGTATGAAAATAACAAGGACGATTTTGGCAGTGAACTTATCAACAGCAGGAGAAGAGATTACTGACCTCTCCAGATCATACAAAATTTTCTTTCTTTTTCTGGATAAGATTCCAGTCAGATTTGACCTTAGAATAAACCGAAGCTTGAGAAATTCAAATTCCCGTCATCATTTACCCACCATTTTTTTGTTGTATTGTACTAAGACGTAGTTTTATTTGTGAAAAAAAAAATGCAGTTACTTCCAATTGACCGTTTCCCAACCCGGAATATCAAAATTTCTGATTGTTTGATAATGTCTGCAAATTCTATCCTGTAAAAGATAAATTTGCATGCTAATCTCACCGAGGCATTGAGCGTTAGATCCATCATGATATCCTTGCATGGATTGAAGACGGGGGCAAAACCTGAAATTTCCTTTAAAGAATGGGAAATTTTTAGATAGATTGTGTTTATTTTATTATTCGTAAACCAATTCAATTACATGCATATAGTTTTCATTCCAATCAATGAAAATATAAAACCAATTAAGGAACAGAGGCTGAAATCACGTGGTACCGGAATTGAGTTTGAGGAGGGACATGGTCTTTATCTGATGAAATCACAACAGTTTGCAGTTTTTGGGATCGAAGCGGCGTTTTCATTGTTGTTGTTATTTTTCTTGGTACTTGAAAGGAAGATCCGCAAGATATCTTCTGGTAGCGGTCTCTTCGCTGAATCAACGGGATATGTCGTCGTTTGTTTCCTCAATTTGTCGTGCTTCCCCTAAACGACGCCGTATAAAACCTCAATTCAATGATATAGGAGATATGGGCTGGTAAATCCATTTTAACCAAGTTAACGGGTCGCTGAATAAGATCCAATCCATATTATTTTTTAGCGTGTATGATTCAGTTTAATTCCAATAAACTTAACCGAACCGATATATAAATAAAAAATTAAATTGAACTATATTATAAATTGAATTTAACCATTTGATTTATTTTAATTAGTTTTATAAATTAATTTATTAATTAATATAAATTATAATTATTATCATATTTTATCAATTATAAATAAAATAAAATCAATTATAATAATTTTATCAGTTAATATAAATTAAAATCAAATATCATAATTTTATAAATTATCATAAACTAAAATCAAAATTTTATAAATTAACATAAATTATTATTAATTATTATAAGTTTATTAATGACTATAAAATTAAGATTAATTAACACAAATTAGAATAAATTATCATAATTATTATGATTTTATTAACTATCATACAATAAAACCGATTATTATATATAAACTATAATTTCTTTGATTATATATATATATATAAATTTAATTTAATCGATTTTTTAATATTTTTAATCGAATTAAATAAAAATAATCGAACTAAATAAATAAAAAATCGATTAAAGCGAATCGAATAGACCGACTTGAATATATAGTTCGTTCAATTTACGACTTCTGTTCGGTTTTGCTTTGTGGTATGTGTAGAGGCTAGAGAGAGTTTCCCAGAAAGAAATGGAAGTCATGTCATTAGCATCGCTTACCTAATCAAAAAAGATCCGCAAGTTCTTTCATTGCAATTTATAAAATCACAATTTGCACGTTTAGTTTACTTTCTTCAGTTGGTATTTTTGTTCTTTTTCAATCTTTATATTTGGTCCACTTCGTATACTTTTTTGTTTCTTGGCTTACTTTTCTTGTTTCCTTAATACCACATCTGGGAGGAATTTGATTGATTTAGGGATAGTAGCGTGGTAATTCGACTTGGGTTTCTTCAAAGATTCAAACTTGTTTTACCCAGAATCCAGTTTTCTTGATATCTTAGAATTTCGATTTAATGCTGAAACTCGGTTCCTATCTGATTTCTTGCTCATTATTGCTTCTGGATTTGCTTAATAATCAAAACTTTTTCCCATTTTGATTGTTTATGTTTTTGTAAGTTTTTGGCTTGGGGATCGATCAAGGTGTGCTTCAGTTTCGATAATATCACCAGCCGGAACCTCAGATGCCTCCTCAAACTGTGGTTTCCTCTTCGAGTTTAATGTTACTTCCTGCTAGGAGACCCCATTCCGCTGCTCGGTCTACTGGATTCTCTATTTGGAGAAGGGACGTCATTAATTCGTCCTGTCATAGGCCAAGAAAGGTTGTCTGTGCTTGTATGGCACCTCAGAAAATAGGGAGTGAGGAACGTTCTGCAACCAAATTCAATGTTAGAACTTGTGCTTGTATTATTTTATTTTCTTGAGTTTTCTTTTTCAGTTCTTGTTTTTTTAATAGGACTCTGAACTTAAATGCAACATAGTGCCTTTCTGCTTGTGTTTAATGTTAGAATGTTTTAGTCTCTCTGATGTTCTTTTGTGTATTTTACTAGGATTCATACAAATCGGAGCAATTAGGAACAGCATTGGACCCAGAGCATGATTCTGATGTTCTAATTGAATGTAGAAATGTGTACAAGTCATTTGGGGAGAAGCATATATTGAGAGGTGTGAACTTCAAGGTGAATTTAGTTTTAAGTTTTAACTTCATGGATATTCACTTTTTATTTTAGCCATTCTTTCGATAGTTAATGATGCTACGGGAGGGGCACTTATATGATCTATGACATTCTTGTGGAAATGTTGTTTCTATGCTGTTTGTGATTCAATTTCTGAATGGCCCTTGAACTGTGCTTTCAATTCTATTGATGAATTATGTATTAGAAACTAAATAGCTAGTTTTTGTTTACCTAATGCCTGAGATGCAAGATTTTGAATTTTGTTTCTAGAATTACCAAAACCCTAAACCTTTTGAATTGTTATCTAATAATCTCAAGCCTGAATGAACAATGTTATGGAATGTCCCTGTTGGCTGGAAAGCCTCAGCATTTGAGTGTGATGGGTGTATCTGTATTATAGGTCTTGCGAAAAGTTTTGAAGTAGCATCTAGTTCATATTAACTTTTCTCTTGATGTTTATTGAAAAAACATACTGTTTAATTGTTTTAGATTCTTTTAGCTTTCATTTGGATCAATTAGGCATATTCTTAAATTTGGATTATCTTGCAATGGTATACTATAACTGTTATTAGAAGATGATTATTGAATCAACTAAAACTGAGGTTTTCTCTATCGTTGGCATCATGTTTGGATTTTTTCCCTCTTTACGTCCATTTTCTTCTCTTGTATAGATTAGACATGGTGAAGCAGTTGGAATAATTGGACCTTCAGGTACTGGGAAATCTACAATATTGAAGATTATTGCAGGACTTCTTGCTCCAGATAAGGTAAACATGAACAATCATATCTGGTTTCATGTGCTCCAATCTTTGCTTAATTGTATCAGTATCTTAGTACATAATAAAGTCATTAGGATGTGTCTTGGTTTTTTCTGTAGATACTTTATATATATAGACTAGTATATCTAACATCTGCTGAGCAGGGCGAGGTTTATATACGCGGCAGAAAGAGAGATGGTTTGATCAGTGATCAAGTTCAAGATATGTCAGGGCTTCGAATTGGACTGGTAATATTTTCATTGAGTTACAAATGTGAATATGATCTTGTACCATTCTGTTAGTAAAATGACTTACCCGCTGATATGACAGGTGTTTCAAAGTGCTGCACTTTTTGATTCTTTGACTGTACGTGAAAATGTTGGTTTCCTTTTGTAAGAAATCTTCAACATTACTCTTTTTTTCATTAGGATTTTGGAATGCTAGTATGTTTTTAATGTAAAAATAACGCCTGAATTCTAGAATACTTTTTAGTCTTTTTTTAATTGACACTCAAATTGCTTAGATATGAAAATTCAAGCATGGGGGATGAACAGATCTCTGAGCTTGTGAAAGAAACATTGGCTGCTGTAGGTTTGAAGGTAAGCTTGGATTATAAAATTTAAAGTTTTCAATAGTCAGATGATTATCCCAGCTTTATACAAAGTAATCAACTCTTTCCCCCCTTTTTTTATATTTATTTTTTTAGTATAGGCTCAAATTAACAGGTTATAGTATCATATTTATCTTCCCAATGCATTAACTTTTCTTTGTTGTTTATATCAATTGATGAATTAGAAGCCTGCCAAAGCATAAAATTTGCCTTTCAGTCTTGTTGCTAACCATTCTTGCCGAATGCCAACTATATGTCCTCAGCATCCCTTTCCCTCCTCCCATATACTAATATTTCCTCACAGATACAAGGACCATTTAGTTTTTGATTGATGAAAGCTCTTACATAGTTTTTCTCCAGGGAGTTGAGGACCGACTGCCTTCTGAGTTGTCTGGTGGAATGAAGAAAAGAGTTGCCTTAGCACGATCTATAATTTTTGATATCACAAAGGACTCAATTGAGCCAGAGGTATGTTAAGCAACAAAGTGATCGTCAGCCTTTATTTCGGTGGAGAAGATTTGTAATAACCTTTATTGTCTGTATATATGGCTGCAATACAATGGGCATTGCATTCCAACTAGCACAATACTTTTTCAGAAACTTTCGCTTGCTATTAATGCTAATGGGATGTCCTGAGCAGGTGCTTCTATATGATGAACCAACTGCTGGACTCGATCCAATCGCATCAACTGTTGTAGAAGACCTCATCCGTTCTGTCCATATGAAGGGGGAGGATGCACTTGGGAAGCCAGGGAAGATTGCGTCTTATGTGGTTGTTACCCATCAACATAGTACCATTAGAAGGGCTGTAGACAGGTTAGCTGCATCAAAAACTGCTGTGTTCTGGTTATATTTCCTCAAGTACTAATTATTTTGTGTGTATAGGTTGTTATTTCTATATAAAGGAAAGGTTGTCTGGCAAGGGAGGACTGATGAGTTCACCACTTCAACCAATCCGATTGTTCAACAGGTTAGATTTTAGTTTTGCAGTGAAAAAATGTAATGGAGACCCTCAACGGATATTTGGTTCAATTGAGCCCGTGAACCTCTAATATTTGTTCAATTAAGCCCTTATTTGACTGAACCATACCTTTTTCTTTGTTTTCAGTTTGCATCAGGGAGCCTAGTTGGACCTATAAGATATTAGGATGTAAACCATGAGAAGCAAATTTTGATGCCTCCCTCCGGATCTAGACTTCCCCATACAGATCTTGTAGCTACCCAAAAGCTAAAGATAAACCAGCTTTCTTAGGTGCCATCTGCATTTACAGTAGCATATAATTTTATTATATTTGCAGTCTAATGGCTGGTTGCAGATAAGGGGCTTTTTTTTTTTTGGGGGGTATCCATTTTCTTTTTGGCTTGTAGTTCAGTTCATATATTGAGCCAAATTGTAGCATTTAAGATGTTCTTTCTTCAATAGTGTAAAGATTTTTATCTCTCTGTAATTTTAATTAACATAAATTTTTAGTACAATTTTGCAGTCAATTATGCAATAAATTACAATTGAAGTAAAAGCTTAAAAAAAAAATCTTTAGAGTAAAATGAAATGCTATAACTGCATCTCTCAAAAATAAAAAAATAAATGCAATAGTTGCAAAATAAAATTGTGTGCTAATTCAAAATTTTATTATTGAAAAAAAAAATCAAATTTAGGTTTCGCTGTACCTCAAGGCCGGAAAACTGAAAATGAGTAATTAGAATATGAAAATGAAAATGTCATAGTACATATTAAAAGTTAAAAAAAAAAAAAAGAAAAAAGAATGCGACACAAACAGCAAAGCTCATTCCCTTAAGAGAAGTAGGCTACTTTAAGTCAGCAACAACAGGAATGTACAAATAGTTCACTCACAACAGAATTCGGGTTAAACCTTAGTCTGGAGAAAACAACTTCTTGCTCTTTCGGAACAACAAAGAACCATAAGACCAAAATAAAAACTAACAAAAGCACTGAGGCAGAAGACCCACACAGAAATTGGACCCTCCATTTCTTCAGATGCCTTCCCAGGTACCGCTGGAAAGCTTTCTGCATCACACTCTCCACCGGACGACTCCACACATAGATCTGGATTTCCAGCAAATGCCCCTGGAAACCTCCGATTGCCCTCTTTCTTTGGAACGAATCCAGAGAAGCTGTTATATGACAAATTTAAGAATCTGAGATCTTCAAGGCTGGAGATATTCCCTGGAATCTGTCCTGACAGAGAGTTATGTGACAGATCCAAAGCCCTTAAACTCGACAACTTCTCTAAACCTGGAATGTCACCATCAAGAAAATTGTATGATAAGTTTAGGTATTCTAGACCTTGCAGTCCAAATAGACCCTCTGGAATCTCCCCGTCTAACAAATTATCTGATAAGTCGATTCCAACAGCTGAAGACAGATGGTAGCTGAAGCTTAATTCATTGCTATCAACAACCAAAACTGATATCTTGATTCCCACATTTTGCATCCCAGCAAATGGCTCGGTAGGCAATCTTTGGACAGTGTCTCCATTTTTGAAATTCAAGCTAATGTTGAAGTTACCATCTGGAATGAAGCCAGAGAATTTGTTGCCTGATAAATCCATCATTTGAATTCCTTCGAAATTGAATAACCAACTAGGTAAGCTTCCACTGAATTTGTTATAAGCGAGGGATAGATACCTGAGGCTTGACCATTTAGTTATTGCATCATTCAGATTCCCAGAAAGATTATTGGAACTAAAATCCACTATCTCAAGTGATCTACAGCCAGCCAAAGTCAATGGAATCTCGCCTGAAATCTTGTTGTTACTTATATCCAATATCTTCAAGCTATCCAAAGCATCAAGTTCTGGTTGAATTTCACCAGTAAGATTATTGTTGTCGAGTACTAAAGCAAGTAGCTGAAAGCACCCAACAATATTTAAGGGAATAGAACCCGACAATGAGTTGTGAGAAAGATCCATCACTTGGAGATAAGTCAAATTTCCAATCTTTGCTGGGATTTCCCCACTAAGAAAATTGCGAGAAAGAAACAATGCTTGCAAACTTTTCAGTTCTGTGATTTTCAATGGGATACTACCAGAGAACCGATTATGAGATAGATCAAGAAGAACAAGCCCTGACTTATCTGTAGTTTCTGCAATCTTGGTAGGAAGTGAGCCAGATAAACCATTGAAACTCAAGTCCAGCTCAAGAAGCTCCTCAGAAAAAACAAGTCTTGGAGATATTGCATAATTCAAGTGATTACATGAAAAATTTAAATGCGCCAATTTTTTTAGTGAAGAAATGCATGTAGGAATCCCTCCAACAATAGAATTATTAGCCAAATTCAAAACACTCAGAGACTGAACAGATGCAGAAAAACAAGGCAAAGTACCCGAAAATGAATTGGATTCAAGATTGAGAACAACTAGTGACTGATAGAAATCATGAAGATTACCAGATAAGAAATTGTTTCCAAGATCCAAATACTTCAAAGAGTTCAAATAAAACAAGCTCTCTGGTATCTCCCCTTGAAACGAATTGAAGCTCATGTCAAGTTTTTCCAAATTTGATGAGAAATTACCCACCCACCCAGGAAGAACACCTCCCAAATCATGGTTTCCATTCAAAACAAGTTCTCTCAGCTGCTTAAGTCGCACGAATGTATCAGGGACAGGACCAGTAAATCTATTGTGACTAAGATGAAGGATTTTAAGATTCTGCAACCAACCAAGACACAAAGGGATTTGGCTTGTAAAACTGTTCTCAGACAAAACCAAGGATTCAAGAAAGAAAAGTTTGCACAAATTAGGATGGATATGACCTGACAAATTCATGCTTGTCAAGTTGATTGAAATTACCCGACCAGTCTGATTCTCACAGGCAATTCCAGTCCAGTTTGTGCAGTTAGAACCAACCCAGGTGGATAAGTAATGGTTAGGGTCTTGAACCCTTGACCGGAAAAGTACAAGTGAGTCCCTGTCTTCTGAATTGAGATCAAGGCAATGAGACGGATATGAACACAGAAGTAACAATACCATGAGCAGTAGTGAGTTTAATTTAACGGTGCCACCACAAAGCTCAATCGCCGGAACCCGTTTCAACTCCATTGATGAGAAGTAAAAATACAAGCAAAAGTAAGGATGAAAACTTTTATTAAAGAAAGAAACAATCAGAGGAAGTGAGAGAGCGATACTTCTATTATAGAGGCAAAAAAGCAGGAAGCCATCATCTTTCTGTGGATTATAGTTAAAGAATGATTATCACATGGCCACATACTCAAGGATAGGTGTAAATTAAGCACACCATGACATTAAAATGCGAAATGCGCAAACCCACCTTCCATGAGTGAAAATTTGGTCAGGAACAAGATTATCGCGTACTATGAAATGATAGCACCAAGTAAAAGAGGGATGAAGAGTTGAAAAAGAGCATCAAAGGCTTGAAAATCTGAAACCCATCATTCATTTACTAAAAACAAAGCTGGGTTACGGAGGTTGAAGAAAATTAATTCAAACCAAGGATGAAATTCACCATACAATCTAGTGAAAAAATAACAGTATGAAAATGATGTGTGAATAAGAAAGTAGAGAACTCACTGAAGGTAGAGCTAGATAGATGACACTAAGGTTGAAGAATGTACGACATTCTCATTCCTCGTTTCTCTTAGCATTAATGCTCCATTAAAGCTCCTGTTTACAGTGAGCTTTGAAACTAAAGTGAAAGTAACTTTATTAATTATTTCTTTCTTTTTTTTTCTTTTCCTTTTGCTTTGCTATTCTTTTTCTTGCGGATCTTCTTGCCCCGAAAATTAGCTGTGTCGGATTCAAACCCGTAACCCGAATGCGAAGTTGGGAATGAAATTGTTTAATATATAGTTATATACTATATACGGTTGTTAAATTAAATAAATAATTATTTAGTATATTAAGCGTTTTATAATATTTATTAAATTTTATAAAATAATAGTTTATTATTCTCAAAATATCAAATATATCATTACAATATGTATTTACGAGTAGATGTCATATACAATCCAGGAGCATAAAAATATAATATTCCTAAGTATAATTAAAAATCTTCCAATTTTCAACACTTATAAACTTAAATTCAATAATCAAGATATTATAAATATAAAAATTGATAAGTGATTGATTAGTGTAATTTACCGTAAAATAATATAAAATGTTTGAATGAATAAATGGCCTTGGTGCCATCGAAAAGTCAACTGTTTCGAATCTCAATCAATATTGTTTGCCAACAGAGAGTCATCCGTTCAAATTCATTTAAATTATAATAGATAATTTTATTAAAATTTTAAAATAAATATATATAAAATTTTTTTAGATATCTATTATCCGATAAATCCGATTATAAATATATATAATTTATTTTATTATCATTTATTAAATATAATAATATAATTAATTATTTTTTATGGATTATTAAATTAAAAATGTAATGGAAATTTAAAATATAATTTTTCTATTATAAAGTAGAATATTTAAATTTTATTATTTTTATATGATTTGATGAATTATTTTAATTAAAATGGATTGAATTTTTATTTTGTTTATTTGATTTAATTTTATAGTAATTTATAATAGATTGTTTGTATATTTTTATTAATTTTTAATTATTTATTTAGTTTGAATTTTTTTAGTTTAAATTTTTTAATAATAAATGGATAATTAAATTGATTCAGATAATTAAATAAATAATATTAATCGGATTTAAAATGAATAATGACAAATGTATATCTAATAGAGTTCGGATAATACATTTTTTGCGGATACCTATCCGTTACCATCTTTACTTACAAAGTCCATACAATCAGCTTTCCTTATTTTTTTTTTTTTCTTTTTCAAACAATATATATATATATATATTTCGATAGAAACAACGGAAAATCTCTATATTTTTCTTTTTAAAATATGAAATGGACACCAATCATACTCATATATTTTTATATATTAATATCAGTAGGTAATTATCATTATATAATATTTGTTAAACATGAATCATACTCGTAGTAATGGATAGAGTCGATAATAAAATATTATACTAAAATTAATTATTTATATTTATATTTTTAATGACTATAACATATTATTAGTTTGATTCTTATTATCAAGAAATTAATTAGTTTGATTCTTAAATGCACATTTAATTATAATTAAAATAAAACGAATTAATAATTCAATTTTTGTATAACAAAAAACACCAGTCAGCAAATCTTCTTCATTTTCCTTTATTACACTGTTTTAAAATAATAGTATATTTTTGTTTTCCTATTTCAAGTTATCCCGCACTACACGGGCCTCATGTTTATTTGATAAATTTATCTTGTCCGATAGAGAAAATTAGAGTTTTAACGAACATAAAATCCGACCGGTGCTGTTCCATAATTCACGATCAATCTAAGCCCCTTCTTCTCATATTTAAAAAAATATATATTTTTTCTGTTAAACTGCCCAATTTTCACGCAACTAGCGACACAGAAGCACCGGAGAGTCAGATTCAGACTCAGTGATTCCAGAGAAGGAGAGAGAGAGAGAGAGGGGGGGATCTTTCATGGGCTTTAACCTTGCTGTTGTTCTTCAATGGCCAAACCTCTCTTCTTTCTATATGTACCAATTAACATTAGCACCAATCTTCTTCTTCTTATGAGATTCCATCTCTTACCCATTACCGGGGTTCACCTTCTCCTCATTTTTCTTCACTCTCTTTTATAGCTTTTACTCCCCTTGCCGGTTCTTCCGGTAACTTCTCTCGATCCTATTTTCCCTTTGTTTGTTTTTTTAATTGGAGAAACTTTCCATATAGAGCTCTTTCTCCAATTTTCTGAACTGAAAACGGAAAAAGGTACAGTCTTTTCCATAACCTAGAATTTCTTTTATTCCATTATCAGACATAAATAGGAAAATACAGAGTACAATACCAGATTTTGTCTTTTTTGGTACAGTATTTTCCCCAGTATCTTCTTGGTGGGAAAAGCATAACAAGGCACGAATCCTTAAAGACAGCCTACAAAGATAAGGTTTCTAATTTACATTTTACTTTCATGATAGCTCAATTAGGATTGTTGAATGAATAATTTTTTATTCTTTTTCATTAATTTACAGTCATATAGACCATCCAATTAGTGAATTCCAATGGCATCGGTGTTTCTATATCATGTTGTGGGCGATCTGACGGTGGGGAAGCCAGAGATGATGGAATTCTGCGAGACTGAAACTGTGGAATCGGCAATTCGGGCGATAGGAGAGTCCACGGAATGTGGGATTCCCGTGTGGAAGAGGAGATCGCATGTGGGTATGATTGAGAACAGCGAAATTAGGCAACAGAGGTTTGTGGGCATCCTCCATTCACTTGATATTGTGGCGTTTCTGGCTAAAGCTCAGTGCTTGGAGGATCAGGAGAGGGCCATGAAGACCCCGGTTTCCGAAGTGGTGGTTCCTGATAACTCCCTGTTGAAACAGATTGATCCTGCAACAAGGTTAGCTGTCAAAGTTTACTTTATATTTTTGGGATTGGTTCATATTTGAAATGTGCTTTGAGAGGACTTATTAATTTGCTGCTGCTCCTGGATTCCAGTGATGTTATCTCATTTAAAAATTTATGTTTGAAAAGTGCGCCATTGCCTAATTTTCTATATAGTTTATGATGCTGGTTGAAAATTTGTGGAATTTCATTATGATTTTCACGCTACCCGGACAAGTTTTCCCTCTTCATGATAATCGGTTTATTTAAGAATTATATGGAGAATGCAATACGGTTGTTCGATTTTCTTGGAAGTGCTTCTGGATTTGTCACTATTCTCGATAGCAAGTGCTTTAGGAAGTTAATATGAGAATAAGCAGAAGGTTGACTTGATAATATCAACTATATTATATTCTAGTTCACCCACTCTTAGTCCTCGGCAAATACACTGCTCAGTCTTTTGGTTTGCGACAAACATGGTCGGTTTTTATAATGTGGCAACAGCTGCTAAAGCTGCAACTTTTATACTTGTTAATTATGTGAAAATATGATGTGGATTGGGAAGCAAAGTTACTGTAAAGTTGAACTGAACAGAAGCTGGAGCGGTGCAGCCAAAATCCATGCGGTGAAAAGGATGAAGGGTGAGGTTATGGAGTGTCAATATGTTATATTGTGTAATACCTTACTAGATGTGCATGTCTTGTTATGCATGATTACATGCTACTAACATTCTTGGGAAGAGTTATCAGGCTTTGATGCTAAACCTTATTTTATTGGATGGCTTTCCTAAAATCAAGTATGAAATATATAGAGATTGAGAATGTTCAAACTCAACTTCTTCACAAAATGATTTCCCTTCTTCTGTTGTCTTTAACTTGAGCTGTAATAACTTTCCAGAAAAAATGAGTGAAATTGATTTTCATTATCGTGATCTCATATAAAACCAAATTTAATTATAATTCATGATAAATCTTGCTCAGACAGTTATCAAGTAGCTTTGTTGCATTCTGATAGATTAATTGATGCATTGGAGATGATGAAGCAAGGTGTAAAACGTCTCCTGGTCTCCAAAGGCAGAGTATGGAAAGGTATGAGCAAACGATTCTCAATTCTCTATAATGGTAAGTGGCTCAAAAATGCTGATGCCAGCAACAGCAGCAATAATCTCACTATCAACACAAACCGACCTTCCACATCATCCGTCACTTCCAGTGTGGATAAGTTCTGCTGTCTCTCTAGAGAAGATGTCATCCGTTTTATCATTGGTTGCCTTGGTGCTTTAGCTCCACTCCCTCTTTCCTCCATCTCATCTCTTGGAGCCATGAACTTGAACTACTCTTCAATTGAGGCCTCTCTTCCTGCCTTTGAAGCTGCACGAAAGCTGCCCAAAGATCCCTGTGCAATTGCTGTTGTGGAGACCACGCCAGATGGTCACTGTAAAATCATAGGGGAAATTTCAGCCTCCAGATTATGGAAATGTGATTATTTGGCTGCAGCATGGGCTTTAGCCAAGCTTTCAGCTGGGCAGTTTGTGATGGGGGTTGAGGATAATTTAACTTCTCGATCACTTCCTGATTTTACAGTTAACTCCACAGTTGGACATAATAATACAATGAACGGTGGTGGATCAACAAGGCCTAGGAAATTCAGCAGCAGAAGTATTGGGTTCAATCCAGGCAGTTCAAGTTTTGGAAGTGGTAGGAGCATGTATAGGGGCAGAAGTGCACCCCTAACATGCAAAATTACTAGTTCATTGGCTGCAGTCATGGCTCAGATGCTATCTCACCGGGAAACCCATGTATGGGTGACCGAGGATGACAATGATGATGTTTTAGTTGGCGTAGTTGGCTATGCAGATATTCTGTTTGCTGTAACGAAAGCTCCCACATCCTTTATTCCAGCTAATCGTTCTTCTGAAGGTTTTGCAACTGAAATTCAAAACTGAAACTCATATACATATTTTTATAACTAGAGTTTATGAACATGGGCAGTTGTGGTGGTGTAAACTTGAGCATCTGAGGTCTCATGTAAGTTTCTGTGGTGATAATTAGATAAAGACAAATGTGATTTGTGTGATAATTAAATTCTTGGGCAGTTGTTCAAAGACTGTTCTGTTTTAACTGTATATTACTTGTTCTTGATTGATATCATCACTTAGTAATTGATTGAGTCAATTACTTGTACGCTACAAATACAAGTTGTGAGCAGACATTTGTGAGGCACATATAAGCATTAGCTATATGTGTACTTTTTCCTTCCGTCTAACAGGTTTTCGAAAACATGTTAAGTGCCATTCGTTCTCGAGTGCTTGTTACAGATTTTGGACTATTAATATCTGTGACAATGGATCCCACTGCCATTAATATGACAATATTATACTGCAAAGATTAAAATATTACAAACATTAGATGCAAAAAAAAAAACATCAGTCCTAATTCATAAACCATCCACTCAGGAATAGGGAAGAGAAAGTCATCTACTTTTTTGAAGACTTAAAGAAAGAAAAGTGTGAATAAGTTTGTTCAAAACTTTTTCAGCATGTTTAAAGTTTAAAATTCATATATGCAGTCACTTCAAAATTCGTTTGAAGTCCTACTCATCATACTAATCCCAATAGAAAAAGAAAACATATCAACTAGCTCGGAAGAATTGAAATCAAATTCTTGGCACACAAATATCATATTTCACATTCCATCAACCACCATCCAATAGGAATATAGTGAGTGGAATTTTTTATTCATAATGCCAAAAGATTGGTGTATTACTAATTAAGGAGATGGCATTCAAGCTAGCATATTAATCTTTACGACCATAAATTGGAACTTATTCTATATATATGCTCATCAGATATTAGTGAAATTTTTAATAATGTATATTGCTCTAAAGAATATGATTAGATTGATTTATGACCAAAGCAATTGCAAACTGTCGAGTAAACTAAACAAGGTAAAAGATTTTTCTGTGTCATAAGAAAAATAAAATTGAAGGTACTAAGTTAGAATATTTATGACCATAAATATTTCTTTTTATCAACTTTATGACTATATTGGAATTTATTCTATGTGGTCGTTAGATATTTTAGACATGCGGGCTTAATTTGATGAAGGTTGTGTGAGTCAAATTGGCTATGAACCCCCCCTAATTCAGTAATTCATATGATAGTATTGTTGTAGTAGGCTTCATTTGGGCTTTTATAGCAAACATGCAATTATTTATCGCAAATGGGTTATATATATATATATATATATATAGTAAAGTTACATAACTTTTTTTATCTCATAAAAGTTATTTAATTATATTTTAGTCTCAGTAAAATTATTTTTAGTGATTTTTCAATAATCAACAACCGGAAAAGTTGAGCTAGCATCCTAATTGTCACATAAGATACATCACATTACTATATAAGTCAAATGGAATATTACTGTGCAAGTCAAATAGAGTTCTGACATTCTAGTTAGTATCATTTTTTAATTTATGATGTTGACGTGTACGTGGCATTTTATTTGATATATACAATGACGTGTTATGTTTTATGTGCCAATTGGGATACTAGTACAATTTTCTGGTTGTTGACTGGAAGTGATTTTACTGAACTAAACAATAGTTAAATGATTTTTATAAAAAAAAAATATGTGATTTTACTACATTAATACCAAAGTTAAATGACGATAGATGAAATTAAACCAAATTTTATCTATTGAGTGGATCATATACATAACAAAATATGATTAAATCATCACATAGGAATAGTAGTTTATATTAAACAATTCTCTTTCATTCAGTTATTGTTAGGGAAGAGTTAGCCCAAATACTTATTTACCTAATTTTAAATGCCACTTTCAAATTTTAAGTGACTCTTTATTGAACTGTACCCTTATAGTAAGCCTGAGATGAGCGAAGGTAAACAATCTTCGTCTCTGAGTTAATTTCACTAAAATTTATTATATTTTTAATAATTTGTGAAAAAATAATTTTTTTAATTTTTTTCATAAAAATTACTAAATTTTATTTATATATATATATATATATATATATATATATATATGAAAAGCACTTGCAGCAATGAGGTTGTATATCAACGACGACCTAATTTTTGAACAATATATCAACGATGTTGGGATAGCTGTCATAGCACTGAGGAGAGCATAGCTGGTGAATGAAGGTGTATTCAAAGAGGAGAATTCGATGAAATTCCAAGTGACATGCAAGGGCACACGTGGGTGTGTTTAATTTACTGTGATAATTTATATTTATTACTAATAATATATACATATTAAATAAAAATATAATAAATAATAATATCAAGGTTAATAAAAGAAGTTTATTTTTCTCCAATGACAATAGTAAAAATATCTAAGACATTCAAAGTATTTATATTCTTTGCCAGGAAAAAAAACTTCTAATAAGAAAAAAAAATTATATATTATTTATTAAATTTCTGACCATCTAATTTTTTTAGTTATTATTTTTTAATATTTTATATAACATAATGCTAAAGTAATTATAATTTTTCTTAGTTAAAATCACATAAAAAATTAATTTGTTTATAACAAATATTATATATTTTATAAAATATAAATACAGATATTTTTTTAACTAAATACAAAAAGTTTTTAATTGTGTTAAGACTAACATAAACCATATCAAAAAATAGTACATTGCACCGATGAATTTTTTTTAGTTGTAATTATTGTACATCCACATTAACTTTCCAATTAATACTTCTTTTACATTATTTAGTTATTTATAAATATATTTATTTTTTTTCAATGTTTTAATTGAAATCAAATTTTAATATAGTATAATAGAATCATTATAAAATTATTTAAAATTGACAATATCAATAGTAATATGCGAAATCTTACTCTTATTATATATATAGTTTAGAAATAAATATATTGAAAATTTTAAATTCAAATACAAGTAAGCAGCTATTTTTTAAAGTAAGTTGTTTTGTAGCTTAGATGAGCTTTGTAAAGGAGCTAGAAGGAATATGAGAATTTCACATTTTTATACCTGATGATTATGAATCATTTAAATTATTCAGTTAATTTTATGACTTTTTTTTTATTACTTTTTAAAAATAATTATGTTTTATATTATTTATTTAAAAAATTCTTTATTTCTAACTAACGATACAACGCAAGAGCTTCCTCCTCTATATATATATATATATATTCAGCCATCACCATGCTGAGTTTGGTATATATTCACATGAATATGCAGACAAAAAGGAATTGAGAAAAAAGAGAGCCAGTGATTTTTAAATGCTTGAAAATGCTATAAAGCTTTTCAATCTCCACCATCACCACATATATATATATATATATATATATATATATATATATATATATATATACAGAGAGAGAGAGATCCAGGAACAAAAGTTTGTATAATAACTTTTTACCTATGCCATGATTATAATATCGTCATTTATAAATCCAACTAATAATTTAATATCTTATTAATAACAAGTAATTTTTATATTTATAAAATTAAAATTATCTTTTTTTATGTGACAGTGTATTTGTTAATTCAATAATTTGTAAATAATATTTTACATAAGATAACCCATTAAACTTTTTTTTTAAATATATATTAAATAAACTAATAAGTAATATAGAACCATCTAGAATTGTTTGAAAACAAAAAAGGCATGTTGACACACTAACGATTGAAATGAAGAAAAGCTCAGCCCACCTTACATGACTAAACACTCCTCTATCTCACAGTGTGCCATGGATGGAAATTTCTTGTAAAAATCAGATTTATAATAATAATATTATATTCATGAACTGAATCAATAATATATATTAATAGTACATTACTGTATAAAAATATTTTTAGTTTATAAATATAAAATTAGTTATAAATCTCCTTTTGATGTATTCATTTCATAAATAAAAATTTATATGAATCAATTAATCTAGGTATATATACACTTCTATCTTATCTTAAACAAACATGAAGAACTACATTTATTAATTTAGACTGAATTAATTTTTAGTTTATATTTACATATATAGTTTAAGTATGATTAAAATAATTTATGAAACTTAAACTAAACATTAAAAAAAAAATCCGTCTAAAATCACCATTGCATAAATGAATATATGCAACTTTCTTTCTTGTGTTCCCTACCCCATTTATATATATATATATATATAAAGAACTACTGCTGAGACACAGAATATGATAAGATCATATTACAAAGACTAAAATATTCCAAACATGAGACACAGCAACATCTTGAACCATCCACTCATAAACTGGGAGAAAAAAAAAAAAAAAAGACGTCAGCTTTAAATTGAAGAATTTAAGAAAAAAAGAAAGATTTCTACCAAAAAAAAAAAAAAAACAAAGAAAGAAAGAAAGAAAGAAAGAAAAGAAAACATATCAATTCAATCAACTAGCTCCAGAGAATTGAAATCATTAAATTCTTGGCACACAATTAAATTTAATATCATATTTCACATTCCATCAACAACCATCAAAAAGGAATATGGCGAGTGGGATTTTTAGTTTATATTGCAAAAAGATTGATGGGTTTCCAGTTAACAAGATGGCATTCAAGCTAGCATATTTTATGATCATAAATTGGAACTTATTCTATATATATGCTCATTAGATATTACAGTAAATACCATATCAACAACCAGAAAGTTTGTTCTGTTTTTATCCTTTTTTTTCCCTCTTAGTCTCTTTCAAACAAGATAAAAACCAAGGAAGGAATTGTTTAGAAATGCCATTAATTAATTAGAAATAAAAATTAATTTTTTACATGACATTCTATATTAACTAAGATCATAAATAAAATCATATTCCAGACTAATTTAATAAAAATTATTAAATATGCTATCAGTGACAGTGATCAGATCAAATTAAGTGTATTTCTTGTATAATATTAATTTACTTCACAAAAAGAAAAATAGATATATTTAATTAGGAATTAAATTAAACCGCCAAGTAATTGCGCTCATTATTTCTAATTAGTTGAAATCTGGTGAACATGACGTGTATAATCCAGGAGCTGCACACCTTTATTTTAGAAAATTTTATTTAATTTATACAACATTGATTATTTAATTAGCACTACAAAAGTACTTGCTTTTCTAATTTTACTTCTAAGAAATGAAACCAAATTTTGCTTTTGTTAGCTATATATGTATAGGAAAGTTTTTTTCCAAAAAGCACATATTTGTCAAACTGATAATAATATCATAAAAAATAATTTATTTTATAAATGTGAAAATTATTATAAAAATTACTTTTTACAAAAAGAATAATAAATTACTGGTTCAATTTATAAATCAAATATATATACATATGTAAGAATATTCCAGATAAATAATTGAAATACATATTCCAAATAAGATATGATGATTAGCATATTCTGCTTTAACAATATTTCCTACGTTCAGGCCATCAATTTGGTTAGTATTGCATTAGTCCATCTCTCCATATCTCCAATAATATATGTTAGAAAATTGAGAATCAACTTTTATTTCACAAATTTGAATTCCAAACTTTATTACTGAAATCAGCAAACCATGATCACTAAATTAAAGTTTAATTTATTGGTAAATATTTTTTTATTTGACAATATATTAAATTTTAATATATATATATATATATGAGACTTCCACACTGGCCTTCTTCCGAAAACTCCACTAACAGGCATAATGGAAAGAATAAAAAATAATTTTACAATTAATACAGAAAAAAAAGGCCCCTATTTGCAAAGGTGGATGGAATAATTGCTGGACCTCATTCCTTATTCTGTAAAATAGAAATAGAAGGATTAATTGATGTCGACCATAAAAACCAAAACCCATTTGCGAAAGCAACATCACATTTCCATTCACTCAGCAGGGCATTATTAGCCCACTCACAACGTCAAGAACCCACAGCATGGAATTCTCAACAAATAATAAACAGAGAGCCCAATTACTCTAATAATATTCCAAAATTCTTCCATCCAACCAATCAATAGCTTGCATGCAAATATAAATACTTCCAGAACATGCTGCTTGTTGATCATTGATCAAGAACACCTTGTAATTAAGGTTGACGTATTTTAGAAAAGAAAAATGATAGGGTGGGAAGATGTTTACAAGGTGATAGTAGCCATGCTGCCACTGTATGTGGCGCTAATATTAGGATATGGTTCGGTGAGATGGTGGAAGGTTTTCACGCCGGAGGAGTGTGGGGCAGTGAACCGTTTAGTTTGCTATTTCACACTGCCGCTCTTCACCTTTGAGTTCACTGCCCATATTGATCCTTTCAAGATGAACTATCTCTTCATCGGTGCTGACGCTCTCTCCAAGCTCATCATTGTGTTGGTGCTTGCGTTGTGGGCTAAGTGCAGCAGCAAAGGCAGCTACACCTGGTCCATCACTAGCTTCTCTTTGTGCACTCTAACCAATGCTCTAGTGGTTGGTGTGCCTCTTCTGAGAGCTATGTATGGAGACATAGGTGTTGACCTTGTGGTTCAGGCGTCTGTGGTGCAGGCTATCATATGGCTTACTGTGTTGCTGTTTGTGTTGGAATGTAGAAGAGCTAGTCTTGAGGTTTCTTCTTCTGATAATAATACTAATGGCGATGATGTTTTGGGGAAGGATTTGGAGACAAGTTTGGGTAATCATACTAATATTGTATCCAGTGATGGTAGTAGCAGAGCTTCCTTTTGGGCTTTGATGAAGGTGGTGTGGGTCAAAGTGGCTATGAACCCCAATTCTTATGCTTGTATTATAGGCCTTGTTTGGGCTTTTATATCAAACAGGTACGCATTCATCAACACAATTTTTTTTTTTTAATTTTCGCACTTAATTTTATGGTTAATTTTCCTTTAAAAAAAAAAAAACAATATTTGCAGGTGGCATTTTAAAATGCCAAGCATCATGGAGGGATCTATATTGATTATGTCAAAGGCTGCTACAGGCACTGCCATGTTTAGTATGGGTAAGCTACCGCTATAGAGGACATTACTCAAATTTAACTAATTTAATTTTCAAAGCTAATACTAACAGTGAAGAAATGAAAAACAGGGATATTCATGGCATTACAAGAAAATGTGATAGCATGTGGAACAGGATTAACAGTGGTAGGGATGATATTAAGGTTCATAGCTGGGCCTGCGGCCATGGCTATTGGTTCTATTGCTGTGGGTTTGCATGGCGACGTCTTACGTGTTGCTATCATTCAGGTTCACTTCTATTTACAAGGGTTTGGAGTTTAATCACAATTAAAATTTTTTATCCCTCCCTAACGATTGTTTAATAAGCTTTGTTTTTTGTTTTACAGGCAGCATTACCACAATCCATCACTTCCTTCATTTTCGCTAAAGAGTATGGATTGCATGCAGATGTCCTAAGCACAGCGTCAGTGTCCTGATTAAATTTTTAATACATGTCTTAATTAAAGATTAGCTATTAATTGTTTTTGTTAATTAACTTTTTTTAATCATTTTCTTTTGTGCAGTGTCATCTTCGGAATGATGGCATCTCTTCCTGTGCTAATAGCTTATTATGCAATTTTAGAATTTGTACATTAACCCCCCTGAGAATTTTGAAATAACTCAAGGGGAGGGAATCCACAATTAAAGATATTATCAAATTATTACTTATTAATATGTTATAAATCATTCCAAGTATCAGTTTATCTTTTTTTTTTTTCTTTTGCTTAATTAACTTTTGATTTAATTATATGAAATTTAACTTTTTGCAAAATCAGTTGGTTCAATGCTCATAATTATCCTAGCTTTTATTTTTGAAATTTTTGCCGCAATTTTTATGATTTGTTCATTATCATTCTAATAAATAGTTTAAATTCAGTTAAATCTAATTGCTTGAGGCAACAGTAAAGAAATTAAACACAAAAGACTCAAATTATATTATGGAGCTAGGTTCATGGAGTATTGTGTACCAAAAGTCCATCACATGTGTAAAAAACGGTGGTAATTTTGTAAATAAAACAAATTTATATAGTTATCTAATACACAATGACAATTTAATAAATATTTATCATCCGGTTACGGAGAAATATTCATTACTTTATCGATAAATGTTCATTAGTTTATTGAGAAATATTCATTCTAAATAAAATAAATGTTCATTAATTTATTAGTACAAAAAAATTTTAAAAATAATATAATATTCATTAAATTAATTACATAATGCATCTTCCTCAAGACGATTCAATAGATTTATACCTACATATCAAAATAAAAAAATAATATAATGTCTATTAAATTAAATATGTAAATAAATGAAATGAATATTTACTAATAAACTAATGAACTTTTATTTTATTCATAATAAATTTACAATTTTATAACAAATAAATATGTCTCAGTAAAATAATGAACATTTACTTTATTACTAATGAACATTTTATTTTATTGCTACATTTTATAACAAATAAACTTACGATTTTATAAGATATAGTTTATAAAAATTTACTATTTACCCCTTATAATTTGACAAAATATACTATTACACCCTTGAGGTATGAAAAATATACTATTTGTTTCATATAATTTAACATAATACATTAAAATACCATGATGTTTGAAAATGAATATGTAACACTAGTAAAAAAGAATATCATTTTTTTGCTTAGCGAGGTATTAGTGCAATAAGTCAAACTTACAAGGGGTAAATAGTATAATTTTTAAACATAAGAGGTATTAGTATATTATGTCAAACTACATGAAGTAAATTATATATTTTCAAACATCAGAGAAATACTAGTGTATTATGTCAAATTAAAAGGCAAATAATAATTTTTTCTATAGTTTACAGACAATGAACCCATAATTTACAAAAAAAAAGAAATTTTATTAATAAACTAATAAATTTTTATTTTATTCGTAATAAATTTTTTAGTAATAAGCAAATAAACATTTTTCCATAAATTAATGAACATTTCTCAAGCAGCACTATATGTTTGATATTTATATAAGTTTGTTTCAGGAAATTTTTTATATATACTAAAAAAAAGAAAAATAATTACAATTTTACTTGCTCTCAATGTTTTTTTCAATTTTACCAAAAAATATTTTTTTTACAATTATACCAATACCTTCTGTATACTTTGGGTATATTTCGATAATAACTTCAGCCTAAAACAGTTATGAACAAAGACTTTAAAAGTCCGGTATACATTGAGCATACATTGAGTATATCTTAGTGATACTTTTGACCTAAAAAAATTGTGAATAAAGGCAATAAAAGTTTGGTATATCTTGGGCATACATTGGATATATCTTGGGATACATTCAGTCTAAAACAGTTGTGAACAAAGGCTATAAAGTCCAACATACTTTGGGTATACATTGGGTATATTCTGAGAATATTTTCGATATATGAACAACAATTTATAAAGTCCAATATACCTTGGTCATATCTTAAGTATATCTCAGGAATATCTTCGATCTAAAACAGTTGTAAACAAATGTTATAAGGTTTAGTATACCTGGGGTATATCTTTAGTATATCTTAGAAATTTCTTGAGAATTCATAGGGAATATCTCGAGTATACATTGGGAATACTTCGGTATACCTTGATTGAATTGCAAAAATTTTCAACAAAAAAAGAAGAAAGAATAAGAAAAAAAAAAAGAAATTTGAGATGCATATAACACTCCAACAATAAAGAAGATGTTCAGTTCATAAAGACAAACAGAGCATGAAAACTTTACAAAAGATTTTTCAACATAATATTTGAGACAATCCAATAGACAAATGTCCAAACCACATAGTTGCACACCACCGCAACCAACAGCTTCAACTTGATCGTCGCCTCACTGAACAAGCAATCAGTTGTACTCATTGCCTTAGCATTGTTTGTGGTTTATCACCTACACGCAATTTTTCCGAAAAACATACACACATCAATATATAAAAATATTTTTAATAGTTAACAACTTGAATAATGGAAAAAGAAAAATTAAAGAAATCAAATCAGTAATTTGGGCCAAAGATGGTGTAAGGACTGCCGAGAGGAGACAAAAAGCTACAGTCGAATGTTGTGGATGAAAATGACATGGGATATGAAAAAAAAAAGGTAGAATTGAAAAAGTAAATTCAAATGAAAAACAAATTTGGTGAAAATGAAAAAAAAAAACCATCGGTAATATTGAAAAGAAAACTTAAAACATGGTTAAGGGCAAAAAATCATCTTTATTTTATTTACAAAAATATTATCATATCTTACACGTGTAAGACATTCTTAGTCAATAATGTTATATGGACCAAGATACATGATATAACATCTATACAAAATAGTAAATTCTTGAGCCCGTAATTAGGTGGGCCTGTTATGAGACAAATACGTATTGGGCTCAACAAAGAAATGGCGGATTTAGTGCAAATCTACAAAACAAAAATTAGGAAAATTTCCTTTCCTATTCGGTTCGATTTATAGTCTATTAGATTAATAAAAAAATTCATATAAACGTTTTTTATTTATTTATGCCGTAATATATAATTCAATTCATTTATTATGAATTGAATTTAAATAAATATTATTTGATACAGTCAAAATTTTAATTAAATTCTAATTTAAAATAAGATAAATTTGTATAAGAGAATAAATATTAAGTTATAACCATCCTAATGAAATGAAATAAGGGAATTATATATAGAGAGAGATAAATAAGTTTTTAATTTGAGAAAATTGACGTTGTTAGGTAGGATGTCAAATTTGTGAATTACAAAATTCCAAATAAATATAACAAAGATAATAGAGAGTGTCGGTGAGATTTCTAGTTTCTTAGCCTCCTGGGGCAGAATTCAGGTCCCAGTTGAAGCTTTTATTTTTTTTTTTAAAAAAAAAAAAGACATATAATTATTTCACATAAATACAATGGAGCTGTCTTTAGCCTAATTTTATTCGTAGACCCTGATTTTTCAAATGAATTAATAAATAAGCATTAACCCTATAATTAGGGCTTCTAGGTTTTTTTTTCCTTAAAATAATAATAATGGTAGACAAAAAGTGGGACAAAAACAAATTCAATTAAAAATTAATTGATGTAATATTTGTCATAGTTTAATTAATTTGAAGGAGAAGAGGACTAATTTGAGGCGTAAAATTAGTTGATAGATAAGTGTTACCGACACTTATTTATATAATTTTTATTATATATTTTTAATATAAAAATGATATGTATTTATTTATTTGTAAAATATTAATATTTTTATAATAAAAGTTAATATTTTATAATAAAAAATATTCATTTATGTATTAGAAATATGTGGTATAAATTATATAAAAAAATGTTGATAGCAGACCTCTTATAAAGCCATAATAATTATGTCATTTTTTTTTTAAGATTAACAAAAAGATAGTGCAAGAAAGTGGTATTTATGCTGTTCAGCTAAGGAATTAAATTAAGGGCTATTATTATAGGGAAAAAAAAAGTATTGGAATGATATAATTAAGCAGATGTGGACATTAGTGGAGCTTGTTAATCAGATAATTATTTATTTATTTTTGGAGATGGTATTAGTGGAGAGTGATTGATTTCCCATTTTCAGATTTTCTTTATCATTCAAAGAGTGTCCATTTCATGGTTTTAAAAATACATATTATATCATATATTTAAACCTCTCAATGACTATATTCTTACGGATAATGAGACAAATATTATAAATTGAACGCCTTATGAAATTTTAAATAAAAAATATTTTTATCTGGGAGGATATATATATATATATATATATATATATATATATTGCGAAGAAGATGAGAAGGAGGGATCAAGGCAGGGCCTGGTGACTTGACTTCCCATTCTAGGGGGCAGAGTAGACTTATTGTATATCTAATTAATAATATACGGTTACCTTCTTTAAAAAATACATTATTATGTAAAAAATCAAAGTAATTTTTATGATTTATAAATAAAAAAAATTAACTTTTATATGCCAGTACTATAATATGAATGGAAAAGGAAAAGAAAATCAATAAAATTATTGTTTTTATTATCTTAATTTACACATAATTTTTGTATTTCTTTTAATTCCTAAAAGCAGATGGAAGACTAGGAAATTATTATCTTTCAGTCATGTCAACGTTGAGGACCATCATGCAGAGAAATGCACCATTATTGAGTTGGAAACTTGGAAATAAAAGATGATTAACAATTTAGATGCTAAACATTAAGTAATTGGTAATTAATGTCTCAAAATTAATCATTTTCTCTACCCCTTAAGATTAAGGAAATAAAATTAGGATTTGGGATGACAAATGTATCAACGACGAGCAGCACCCTAATAATGAGCTCTTTCCCTTAATTTTTTCGGAGGAAATGTGGAGAAATAACATGTCAAAATTTATTGAATATGCAGACATAGCCCAGTGATGGATTTATCTATGAATTTAGTTTCCGCATATGCAAATCAAAAGAAAAAAGAAACATTAGAAAATTTATTATCCACAGTCGTTCATTGTTTGTGATATAAGTGGAACTCCTTAAGTGTAGATCCTCCGATCAATTAAAGAAGTGCAGATGCAATGATTTGTGCATCTGCGTGTCAGGATGCACACATCGACTGATCTTGATATAGTAAGGGCACGTTTTCTCACCGTGTTCCCATCTCCCAATTTTTAGAATTTTGGAGTTGAGGATTATGCGGTTAATCTTCTTATCTAATGATCTCTAAATAACGACAAAAGGAATATTACATCTGCAACGCATTAAAAAGCGCCGAAGTGACAAATAAGACGTATTACATACGCATATAGCTGGAGTATGGCGCGTGATTGTTTGCGTGAACAATAAGTAAAAACTCTATTTTGGTAAACCCGTTTTAAGTCATATTGATACAAAAAATGACATTACAGTAAACAAGAAAGAAAACTATAAAAACCATAAATAACATGTTAACTCTAAAAAACCATATAGCTTCATATATTATTGTTTTATTATTTTTTTTCCTCAGTGACTTAAGCATCCATATGGTTTCACTAGAATAGTCTGATCGTACCATTTCTTTTCCAATCTTGCCAAACTCCAAGTTAGAGTCAATAGTTGCCAGTTTGGGCTGGCAGTGTCTTTGATTACATTTTCATTAGATTAAGTCAATTTGACTAAATAATTTTAATAATGTTCAACGAAATATAAAAAGGAAAAATCGTTTTTTCACTGGAAGATGTTAAACAAAATTCCCTCACCAGTCGCCGTGTTCTTCGCTCCTTCGACTTACTGCTTTACCATTTCCTCCACACACACACAAACCCCACCCCCCCTTCTCTCTCTAAAATTTCCAACACCAAAACGTGTATCTTGTTTCGTTCTGTTATTTTTTTAATTGAATTGTTTGATTCCCATATCGAGAAAACACAAAAATTCACAACTTTCCTTCCTCTCTCGCATTTCCTTTCTCCTCCAATCAAAGCTAGAGCTGCATGCTTTCCGCCGACGAGGGACAACTTAACACAAGCAACGTCGTCGTTTTGGGTTACATTGATTCCCCTGGATGCTTTGATTTTCATGGGATATGAAGTCTCTCAATCCTGTAAGTTTCTATTTGCATATCCGTTCTTGTGGAAAGTTGTCAGCTTTAAGCATTTTAAACCAAAGAAAGAGAAAAAGTGGAAGATAAAGGCTTATGTCAAAAGTTTTTCTTCTCCTTCTCTTTTTCTTTTTGATTCATTTTAATTTAATTTTACCAAGAATATTAATTGTCATTAATACAAGTACCTGAAACTGATTAATTTTGTCATTAATGTTATTTCTTGCTGTTTTGGCTGTTAGAGAAGTTCATAAATTTATATTTATCTATCTATACAGTAATGGAAAGTTTGTGTTTTTTATTTAGCTAATGAAGATATTTTTCCTTTTTAATGCAAATTTTCATTTTTCCGCATCAATTATCCAGGTACCTTCGCCCGTGGATCCAAAGAGTGGGAGGCCATGTATTCGTAGCATTCTTCCCGCAGCTGCTTTTCTGTTTCTGATTTTCTTCATTGGGAGTTCTTTTCTAGTTCCGGATTACAAGGAGGTATATACATATATAATTATTGAGTTCCCTTTTTTCCCGTTATTATTTTGTTTTTATGATTGTTTAAAAGGTGTTAATGTGTTCAGCTACGTCGAAGTGCTGAATACAGATTAACTCAGAGTCTGTTTGTGCAGAAATTGTCGAGATGGAAACTAGTTGATAGTTTCCAGAATTTAAAATTCAGCAATAGTAAGGTTTGTTTTTTTTATTGCTGGCAAGTTTTGGTCATTTTCTTGCAATTTGAAATCATTGCTTATACGTGTTTATCTGTTTCAGAATCAATGCAGGCCTCCTGGAAGCGAGGCATTACCAGAAGGAATTGTGTCAAAAACTTCTAACTTGCAAATGAGACCATTATGGGGTTCTCCAGAGGTAAAGATTTATGATTTTATCAAAGGAGGTTTTAATTATTTATGATGGTCGTATGTCTAGTCTGTTTTTATACTGGATTTTCAGCACTAAACGATTAACCTGTGTTATGTATATGTGTAACAACAACAAATGATAATTTATTCTCCATTTATTGATGATGTAAGCCAAAATCACTTTTTTGTTCCAATAAATGATATTGACTTAAATAGGGTTATGATTTCGACAGAGCACTGAAAGTTCTTCAAGTAACTTGTTCACAGTGGCTGTTGGAATAAAGCAAAAAGATCTAGTTGATAACATGGTCAAAAAGGTATTTAAGATTACATGTGTAGCTTCACCATTTACAACATTTTTCTGCCTTAGTTGTTTTCATTTATACTTTTTCTATTTTCAGTTTCTATCAAGTAATTTTACAGTAATGCTTTTCCACTATGATGGTGTTGTTGATGAATGGAATGATTGTGAATGGAATAACCATGTAATACATGTCTCTGCCAATAATCAGACTAAATGGTGAGTCGCTTTAGCCTCTGGTCCTATTATTGCTTCTAATGGACTATGCATTGTTGTCAATTTATTTATTTATTTTTTCTGTGTTGGTTTTTTGCCAGGTGGTTTGCAAAGCGTTTCTTGCATCCTGATATAGTTGCAGAATACAATTATATTTTTCTCTGGGATGAAGACCTTGGTGTCGAAAATTTCGACCCCCAACAGTAAGCCAACCACACAATTCCATACTAACAATAAAATGTACCCGGAAAAAAAATAATAATATATTAATAATAAGCATGTTCTAAATGGGAAGTTTAAACAGGAAACTGGCTAAAATATGTTGTCAATTGATACATGGCAACTAATACGGGGTTAACTTCTAAGTGAAAGGAAATGCTACAGATTGTCAATACACATACTATCTTGCTCCTACTTTTCAATTTGCACACCAATTCACGATCACCTTGGAGACTTGGAATGTGCAAGTTTATTCATCATCATTTGTTTCCTGTGGTCATGAAGCAAATTTTCCACTTAGTATGACTATGTTGCTTAGTATTTGTATGCTACAAGTGGAAGAAAAGAATGGCAGGCTGAATTTTAGCCAGATGCGATAATGTCAACAGTTAACGCTCGCCCACTATCTTCACACTTAAGCTAAATTTGCTGTAATATGTTCGCCAGAAATAAAGAACAGTTGGACAAGCTAAAAAGTTGAATAGATTAAGAGAACTGACTTGTTACTTCATGATATATAGGTTATATTACCAACACTTAATCATGTGTTTTTTCGGATATTTGACATTTATAGGTATGTATTAATCGTCAAAAGCCAAGGGCTTGAGATATCACAACCAGCTCTTGATACTGGTAAATCAGAGATACACCAACAACTTACTGCACGCGTGAGAAAATCAATAGTGCACAGGTTCTTTTGCAGCCTTTTATTTCCCAAATGATGATATTCATTCTTTTATGAGGAAATATTTATTCTGCGAATTCAGTGTACAATTGGGCTAATAACTCAGTGGTCCAACACTTGCTTTGTTGTACGGAAGGTCAAGGTTTCAAGCCTCGACATCCCCTTTCCCCTTTAACATACTTCAGATGCACCAAAAGAAATTAAGAAGAAAATCATTGACTTTTAAAGTTGACCTTATAAATATATAAACTGTGTAAATATGAATTTTGACTTGATTGTTTTGGCGTATGGTTTCATGTCACTTTTAGCAGAAGAACTTTCAAGCCTGGCATTTGTGATAGCAACAGTACAGCTCCTCCATGCACTGGGTAAAAATTTTCATGTAATTTACATAGCTTTGGAAAATTAATCTGGCTGTTATTTTTATTAGGTGAGAAGGTTGACTTTTCTATGAATTTTTTCTCATGTTTTATATAATAGAATTGTTTCAGTTCTTTTTTTAAATGAATTTTAATATCTCTTTGTAGGTGGGTAGAAATGATGGCGCCAGTTTTTTCAAAGGATGCATGGCGTTGTGTGTGGTACATGATCCAGGCATGTTACTATCATACAGTAGTTATTATTATTATTATTATTTTCTTCTCCCAGCCTGCCCTTCTGTTGGGTTTCGGATGGGGTCAGATGGACATTGCCATTCCTTTTGTCCACTTGAAGGCAAACCATGAGAGAAGCGTGCAGAGAAATGCAGTCAAGCTTGAGCAAAGCATCTTTCTATGATAGGGTAAAGCAGTGATGGGGGGCAGGAGTTGGCTGGGAATTCCGTTAGTGTGATACCTAGGAGTAGCATGATAATTGATTTCTTTTGTGTTATTGCTGTTAGTGGCAATCATTCATCTTCTCTGTGGCAGCCTACTATCACTTTGTTATATGTTATGGCACTACCACGTCTTTCTGATTGACATATTGTTTTTCCAGAATGACTTGATCCACGCTTGGGGTCTTGATTATCAGCTTGGTTACTGTGCACAGGTAAGCACCTTTCTAGTTTTGTCGATGTTGTCTTCCTCATTATCCTGTTTAGTTCTCTTCTATAACTCCATCCCTAATTCTGACGGCTATGCAATTCCTTTGATAGGGTGATCGGGTAAAAAATATAGGTGTTGTGGATGCTGAATACGTAGTGCATTTTGGTCGCCCTACACTTGGAGGCACAGATGAAAATAAGGTCACATCTCTGAAATTATCATAGAGATTTGATAAAAATACAAGTAGTTTTTCTCAAGGCTCTTTGAATTTTTGACTGCTTCCTGGCCAATATCTGGGTTGGTTTGCAGCATGTTCTGTAGATTCTATGTCAGTAATCTTTTAATGAATCTTACTTTTTGCCGATCTGTATTGCAGGAATTATTCCATTCGAATAAACAGAATCGTACACTAGAAGTACGTACCAATGTAAAATTTATCTACTGCAGGTGTTTATAACTAATCTAATTTTTGCTGGAACTGAGCATTTGGCTCTCTGTATTGCAGGAATCATCTCATTCCAACAAAAAGGATCCTAGATTAGAAGTGAGTATTAACATAAAAAATATCTAGCAAATATGCTTTAACTTGTTAAATTTTCATGGCTAGTTGAAATTTACATTATAGTCTCTCTCTAGCTCCCCTTTTTTGGTAAGAGTATTTATTCTGAATATAGCTTCTGCATAAGGAAAATCCGCTCTAGGTATGCAATTATCATGCCTATAGTTGGCAAAAAGGTTCATCGAGGTAGGGTTCGAGGTTGCTGCTTCTTGAGAGCATTCCTCTATTTCACTCCTTATTTTAGCTTGTCTTGAAAATTGTATGCACTCTAACAATAATTATTATCTCACTTTTTATTTTAATTTTTTTTTAATAAAACTATCTAGAAAAAAATGAAGAGAGAGAGTAAGAAACGTAAAAAAGAAAGAAAAAGAGAGGAAAAGACAAAAGAGAGAAGAGAAATAATAAAATATTGTTTTAGTGTTTCTTGTGGCTCTTAAATCTGAGGAGGAATAATGCAAGTTTTAGAGAATAAGATAAGTAAGGAGAAAGATAAGGAGGTTATTGGGTTGTTGAATGACATAAAATTTTTAAATATAAGGAGGAAAATAGAGAAGTTGTTGAGGATGTTCTAAGCAATAGGGAGGATCCTTAATGCTCTGCTTCATGGAAAACATAAACAAAAATTGAACTTTAAACATGTTCATGCTCTACTTCATATTAGAACATTACAGTATTACATTATGCAGGTAAGAAGGCAATCCTTCATGGAATTCAAAATTTTTCAAAGACGATGGAAAACAGCTGTGAAAGAGGATACATGCTGGATTGATCCGTACAAACAAACAATCAAATAAAGAAAGCGTATCTCGCTTTCACTAAGCCATGTAAATTATGCGCCATGCTCATAGTCATAATTGATGTTCTAAAGAGTAAGAGGAAATAATAAGTGCAGCAATAGAGATTGATGATGTTGTGCAGAGATCTCAGGCTGTGAATTACAGATATTCCAAGCATCAAATAGAGGATCATATTTCAGTCAAGTTTAATGTGTATATACTGGAATTTCAGGTCTTGTAATTATTTTTTTTCAGTGATTGATATATAGATAAAGACTAGAACAGTGCAAAAGTGCAATAGCAAGGGAAAAAGGTTCATACTTGGGTGATTATCAATGAAGTTTTCTTCGATTGAAATTATTTGATAAATCGAATTTATTTTTCTGTAAATAAATTTGACAATCTAAATAGATAAAAATAATATTATATATAAGTTAAAAGAAAAAAAATACAATTATATTAGAGATATTCGATTTCTTTTGGAGATATATGATTCTATTTAAAGTAGGGATGAACGTTAATTGTATTTTTCTGCTGGAGTATAGAGTAGAAACGGAAATATAAATTCATAATAGGAAATAGAGTAAAATCTGAGAGGGTCCCATTATGTCCCGTTATCACTCGTAGGCACACTTTCGGTTTAAAAAAAAAAAAAGAAAATAGAAAGAAACAAGAAAATCATATCAAATAATGATGGTTTTGACCTATAATCAAAGTAATTATCAATCATGTGTTTAAGCTTAAACTAGCAGATAGGCTAATGTGAAAGTCATGTGTCTTGGTTGAAAAAATAATGACAACTTGTACTTAAAAGTTGGATGATAATGTAGGTCATTTATTAAAAAAGAAAAACAGATTAAGCTCTTGTCAAGGTTACAATGAATCTCTGTCAATTGTCTACGGCGATTATTTTTGAAAAATTATTACTTATTATCAATAATTTAACATAATATATTAATATATTTTTAATATTTAAAAGATATAATTATAATTTGAAAAATAACACTAATATCTCATAAAATTTGAAAAGAATATAATTCACTAATAAAAAGAAATATTCTCTTTTATTTGATGGGTGTTAGTCTGGTAAATTAAATTTGCAGAAGGTACTAGTATAATATATCAAAACTTCAGAAAGTAAATAATATAATTTTTAAAACTTCAAACAAAAATATTATATATTATATCAAACTATAGAAAGCAAATCATATATTTTTCACGAGCTACCGGAAACAAATAGTACTTTTGCCATAATTTTTCTAAAATCAAAGGAATTCATTGGTTTGATTTGATTCAGCCAATAAATAAATCCATTGTTTTCATATACATGTGACCTACTGAGGAAGAGCATCTAGAGGATTATTATTATTATTAACTTAATTTAGAAATTTCACCATTTTTCCCATTTCAATCAGAAACATTTTTGTTTATTTAATTCATCACCCATTATTATCTTCTCTCTCTCTCTCTCTCTCTCTCTCTCTCTCTGGGTTCCTTTTTAATGATATGAAGGTAAATATCACTCTCGAGCCCTGATTATGACTGCTACTTGGTGTAACGATATGACAGGCATACAAATGATCACAGCTAGTGAAATTTGTGTTTTTCTAATAATAATAATTTGATTGCTACTAGCCCTTAAAATAGCACATGGGTTGTTGCTAATTTTCATTAAAATGAGAAAAACAAGATTCCCAAAACACTCTTATGGAGACACCAAATTGCTCTAAACACTCTCCATTAAACCCGAATATATTTTGCTCCTATCAAAGCCATCCCCATTGAATTTCATAGCTTCAAACATAACACCACCACCACCAACAGAAATATATAGATCAAGATTATTAAACGTCCCATAAAATATCCGGTAGCCAATGGCTTCAGTGGACCGGTCATCCACTAAAATTCAATCAACTCTTTCTCTCTCTCTAACCAAAAAGAATAGAGAAATTCTAGGGTACACCCGGTGTTTTAAAACTACTAGATTATCAACTTTTAATCTCATCCGTTGATAATGAATGGTTGAGATTAAAAGTTGATAATCCAATAGTTTTAAAGCACCCGGTGTAATGTGCACTGCAGAAGCCCTCAAAAGAATAATATAAACTAACAAAGCAAAATTTGCATAACGATTAGGTGGGTATAAAACATACCTGCTGTACAGAACAAGTAGACAATGAATCTACCAAGATGAATCACGTACAAAAATATAGAATCAAAAGCAGTGAAGTTATGAGGCTACAAAATTGAAGTCCAGCCAGAGCCTTAAACTTTTAATACGTGGATCCGTACTATATTGATGAACAGCAGAATAGGAAACTAAATATTGAAGCATATATCAAATGGTCGTTCAAGAGAAATGAAAGACTTTCCAGACAATACTTAACTGGACCGGATCTATTTTGAACCATTTCAATGATATCACGCCATATGTATGCAAAGTAGTTATATTAGATTGATTTGTGAAGACCCGATCTAGGAATGAGAAAAAACTCTCTTTCACCTTACCACAATAGCAAGTAGTAGCTAAGGCTTAATTGCCCCTACCCAACTTCCACCCACCTTAATGCTTTGGATTGGCTACACCTGCTTGCATTAATATTATCACCTCTATCTTATCCACCAGCAATAAAAACTCATCTATCAAAATGGCTTTTACACCTGCAATTAGCAGAACAAGTTTAAGATAATTCAAAACCAGCCTCTCTCTTGGCCACTCTTTTGATATTGATGCGTGAGTGTGCTGGAAGGTGTCAATTATCAAAAAGAAGGAACCACCCAGATCAAAACATGATCTGCTGGAACTTGGCAGGACATTGCATATGCAGGTTGACGTCGCATTTCTTAATTAGCCCCACTACAACAGAAGAGAAGCACACCTTTGCCAGAAACATTATGCTAGCTTATCAATGAATCCCTCTAAAGTTATGATGCAAAGACAATACAGTTTAAGCTAATCTGCTCTCTGCTAGACCCCCAAAAAGAACACCCCAACAGTAAAAGCCCAAGAAATCAAGTATGAAAATTATCAAGATTGGAAGGAGAGGGGTATTAGTTGTAGCCCACCATTGAACTGAAAGAAAACATTTTCTTTCTTCCAAACAAATATGGGCCAGAATCAGGATCAAAGGAGACAGACAGTGGAAGCAGTAAAGAAAAGCACGAATAAGGACAACAGCTTTGATAAAATAAATCTATAAAAAAAAAAACACCACAAGAAATAAAGATACCCAGTTGATATATCCGAAAAAAAAAGGGGGGGGGGGGGGGGGGGGGGACCTCCTTGATGTTGCAAACTTGCAATCTGCATTACATCCACAGGCAGAATAAATAAATAAGAAGAGAGGATTAAAATAAGATGAGTCTTAAATCTTAGTAATGATAAACACACTAGCTCTATTTCAGCACTAGGAATAATATATTCTTAAAACAACTAATAAAATTATCACAAGCAGCAGTAGCTTAATAAACAAAGAACAATGTTTCCTCAAAATACCATCTAGTGCTAAACCCTAATACTGCCACTATTTTCAGACTTTGCTACTTCCATATAAATTTATACACAATTCCCACTGGAAATAGCAAAATATTACTTGGAAACAGCAACTCTCAAGAGTAATAATATTCTTAAAAATAAAAATAATAAAATTATAAACAAACAAATGAAGAACATATATTCTTCTCCCCATTCACACTCAGAATTGGAATAAAAGCAGAAAATGAAGAATTAGATATGGCATCCAAAGCAATTACAGGTTTTGGGAGTGAAAGAACAGAAACCAAAAGGCCTGTTTGGAATGTTGCATTTTATGGCATAGCAACAAGGAGACGGCAAACAAAGGCCTTTAGCACCTCCACAGCAAGTACACAGTGCACAAATCTGGAAACCACCCAATTTCCTCCTGCTCTCATTCATCATCAGTCTCATCTCCACCACCTTCTCCGGCTCCATAAATGACGACATATTATTGCTCGTTAAGGACCCATTTGCCTCAAAATCATGAAACCCACAAAACAAACATTCAATCCACCAAAAAAGCCACAAAAAAATCATAACACAATTGATAAGAACTGAAAAGGGATCTAGGAAATTTATTGAGAAAAAAAAAACAAAAAAAACAAACTCAACTCACTTGGGCTGCACTTGTACTTGCATCACTGTAACTGATCATATTAGAGAAAAGCAAAAATAGCAGAATGAGAGGAAAGGTGACCCCATAAGACGACATGATGGGTATTTTCCCTTCTTTTTAGATGGGTATGGTGTTTCTGCTTCAATTGGTGGGAACTGGGAAATGGATTTTGATCCGTTGAGTAGGAAAATGTAATTGTTGATTTGGTGGATCATAAATACAAGTGCAATTTGATTTTGGGCGATGGGTTCTGAAGAGCTTAGGCGGTAGTAAAGAGAGGGAGGGTCCTTAATGATTGGGTCATTTGCATATATGTTTGGGGTGGGGAAATGGGAATTAGTATGGTAATGATGCAGTGTGGGGGTTTAGGGGCTTCCTTCTTGTGGGAAATTTTTTAAGCGGATTGGTCCACCTTTTTATTTACACACTAAAACAGAGAATGCGTGACTGAGGGTTCGACTTCCTGCCTTGCTCTTTGTTTACCCCCAATCTAAAATTTATTCCGTAATAAAAGCCCGAGTATTGAATTTCATTTATTTTTCTCATTACACCATATTCATGAGAAATGAAGTCTATGAGAGAGCATAACGAAGAAGACTAAAAGGCTTAACCATCTGGTGGTTTTTTCGGAGACATTAGGCTTATGTCCAGTTAATAGCCAATTTCAAAACATTATCCTACTTCTTGCAAGTTTGAAATAATAAAACGAGAAAAAAAAACAACTATATTGTTTGAACGGCTTTCAAAATTATTCTTGTACTTGTCAATTCATTCTCTTTTTATCATTATTATTATTTTGGGTATACAGTTCTCTATCTGATTTATTGACTCCAGCGGTTCAACCAACCTATTATCTCATTCTCTCTTGGTTCTCTTATAATATTTTTAGCACATTCCCACAGTTTCTCCTAAGGTTCATGTCTCTCTTGCTTCCTTGATGGGTCATCAACGACAGAAGCTGCTAAGCAAGTCTTGAAATTGACTTTTTTATTTTCCTTTGAAAGAAGGAATATAGGTCTGATTTTTCTATAAAAAAAAATGTGATGAGTTTGTAAAAATTTCTGATCTTACACTATGGTAAATAAATCAATTATGAAATATCATATGAAAATTGTGAAATTATATAACTTTGAAGGGGAAAAAGAAAAGGTTGATATGAACACAATTTTCCAACACTAATAAAAAATCATAGTCTCCTTTTCTCTAATTTTTTTTTTCTTATTTGTTAAGCAAGGAGAAATATTTTTTTTGTCATTAGTGGTCAGACACTCATTTACATATTTTTTTCTTAATTTATTTTTAAAATAAGTTATTATTACATATAAATATAGATTTTTATTTTGTTTGTCTTATTTTTTATAATTTAGTCTTTTTATTGCAGTATTTGTTTTATCGTCTTGTTAAAACGTTTTATTTTTATTGACTTGTTACACCGTTTTTTATGTGAGCAATTTAGACAAACAAAACATATTGGATTCAATAGAGATAGCAAATCAAATTATGCTTGTAAGTATATTGTAGATTCAATTATTATAATATTATCAAATTTATAAATTTTGAATTGATTAATTATGTTATTCATATAGGTATTATAAATATTTTTACTGTTTCATTATCTATAATTTTTAACAGATTTATATATATTTTTATCGATATATTATTAGTTTGAACATATAAACAAAAAATAAAAGTTGATGGGCAGGGATGAAGGCAAGAGGGAAGCCTACCCGCTAAGCTCAACAAATATTCTTAAACCCAACAAAAAAAAAAAGATATATTTATATAATTTTAATTTAAATATTAAAAAAAATTCAATAAAATTCATCAAAAATATATATTTTATTCCTTTAATTCTATATAAAATTTATCATAATCCTTCTAATTCTATATAAATTTTTTCTTTTACCACTCCAATTAATTAATTCAGTTCGTCCTGTTGATGGGCTTACCTTGCCTACGTTTTGATCTTAACGCCAACTCCCGTCGACTAACCACAGTTTGCCGAAAAACAATTTTTAACCGCGATTATTCCTCCTCCGTCCTCTTCTTCTTGTACTGGGAATGAATAAGAAATTCGGGGCAGGGAAGCAGCCTATGGGCACTCCTTCACTAGGATGGTCATGCATTGTTGTCGTCGTTTCTCTTCTTGCTGGTGCTTCAGTTGTCCACAATATTTATAAACCTAATCTTGTAACACTTCTTCTCTCTTTTCTATTCTATCGACATTACTGTTATTCTTTTTCATGCTTACCACCTGTTCGATATATTGTCTAACAGATGCATTTTTGCAGACATTACCTCCTGTGGAAAGTATTGATGCGACCAAGAAGAAGCAGGTTGAAACCGGGAAAGAATGAATCTCAGCTCGGGTAAAATAAATTTTTTTTACCAAAAACTTTGACATTTGTATTATAATGGTACCGAACTTTCTCAATTTGGTATTACATCGAGTATTATATTTTTACAATTTTTTCAAAATGGTATCAAATATTTGTTTTATATTAATTTAATATTACAACTTTGTAATTTTGTTTCGTGAAATTATCTATAATATTTATACTAAAATTTATCTGACGAGAACATCAGAGATATAAGTGTTATACTATATTATATGTCACTTTAGATAAAAAAATATTACATATTTTAGTCTTTAGACATCTGAGTTGGTAATATGTGATATTTTTATTTGAAGTGGCATGGTATTCACGTCAAATAAATTCTACCGTAAATATTGTAGGTACTTTCATTTAAAACAAAATTATAAAAATATGATATTAAATTGATACAAAATAAATATTTGATACCATTCTGTAATAAAATTGTGAAGATATGATACTAAATTGATACAAAACAAAGATTTGATACTATTTTAATAGAAGCCACAAAGTTTGGTTAAAAAAAATTCATTTTACCCATCGCTACTCTATCATTGAACAATTCTGTTTTGGTTCTAATTTTCGAGTATTTTCTTGCGAATTTTTACGCTCTCCTACTGTTTCCTTTTTGTTAAATGTATCGTTTGGAGGATTTGCTTTTGACCTTTCCATTTTTTTAATTTATTAAATTAAAAGCATATACATCCGTCATTTGAAGGGTATTTCTTAAATCAAATACTTAATTCTTAAGGCAGCATATATTTTTCTTAAATCTTAAAAAATATTAATTAAATGAAAACTCTTTTTTAAGGTAGAAAAAGATTTTATTTTCACTTTTGGTTAAAAAAAATAGGTGGCAAAACTACAAATTGCCTTGCCTCTCGAGAAAGAAACTGCAGTGAGCTTGAATTGACAGTCCACAAACCTGTTTTGCTGTAGAAGCTCGTAATGTAAAGAATTAAGACGCATCTGTTGGTAATTTCATCGAGAAAGTTTTTGCGTTTTGCTATATAAAGACATTTTTTTTGTACTGAGGTCTAATTAGTTAATAAAAGCAAGCTAGATGTATTTACACTTTTTACCTCCCTTTTCTGAAGTTAAAAAATGGGGCATTTGCTAAGTCCTTCCATCTTTCTAAATGTTCATGGTCGCATTTCCATATAAACACAATTGAACACTACGAGACTCTTGGGAAATAATACAAATTTGAACTCGTTAAAACATGGTTGAACTATGAAAACAAGAGGCACTGGCTACACATCTCATTCTCGTTCCTGTTGTTTCGTCTTGAAAATCCCTGTCAGGTCCTCTATCCCGCATATCATTTTTTGCCATGACCAAAATAAGTGGGCCATGAAGAATCTTTGCTCCAGAGTATCCAAACCGTATGAATGTGTTGGAGTAGAGGTGGAGTGTCGATAAAGACGGAACAAGGAGCAAGCAAAACTACAGAGCCATTCTCACCCTGATCAACAACTGATACACAAAGGTGCTACTTCAAGCAGGTTCTCACAATAGATCAAAAGAAATACAGACCTCCACAGCGCTTACCTAGAAAAATTAGAAAATTTTGAACAGTCCTGAGACGTAATTTCGTCCAGTATTATATCCATATGCAACACTTAGCACCAAAGGTTATCGAAACAGTTGAACAATTATAGCATTCAAAACCACTAAACATAGTCTCAAGTCATGAAATGAGGCAATTCTCATCAAGCAATGTCAAACCCATGACAACCCATAATCATTGCACATGATGATCATGTGCTTAAGTTTAGGGCTTTAATAGTATACAAACACTATTTATCCAATTTTTTTTAGACTCTGAAATAGATCATAAAAGGAATTCAATATATAGTACAGTGGAAGTTCAAGTTGCTTGTGCGTCAAATTTGGCATTGCAAGAAATCTAAATGCAATTATATCGTTGAATATCAAAAGAACATCAAAACCTAGCAATATGGTGGTGACCCCGGGTTCCAACAAGTTTCACATGGTTTCAGACTGTTATAGTTATTATTAAGGAAATTATATCATGTTCTCCAGGTACCTGATACAACTTGAGGAATTTATTGAAGAAGATTGATGCAGAAGCAAGGATGATCGGCCCACTCTATTACCAATTGCCTGACAATTCAAAAGGCTTCCTGCAAAATCAGATTCGATAGCAACAAATGAGCCACCAAAGCAATTGCTAAAACTACCTACTAATCTGTTGCAATAGATAATGGTAAAATAACTGAGAGATACCTACCAAGAAGTTCACCTGTGACACATGTAAGCCTCGAGTTATCAGCTGATAAGCTCATAAGTGAATACGTAATAACGTTCCACTTCATCCAGATACTGCCAAATGCTTTACTATTCATACCAAACTCAACCCATACGAATTTCTAAAAGAAGAAGCTCTGCAAGAATAAACCTACCTCACAATATATAATTAATGGAATTAGCAAGGAAAATTACTTTGTACATCAATGATCTCCACCATGTTAGGATATCACAGAATCCAAGCAATAAGGGGACAGAACTGCAACTCTACTAACAGAGGTTGAAACAGTCTTGAAGTTTCAAGGTGGCAGTACTTGTCAATCGTAGCTCTAGCAAATTAACAACAGAGAAAAAAGAAGAAGAGACATTGTGATGAAAAATATGATGATGTTCAATTGCACGTACATGCTAAGCAAGCAGAACTAACTATTGCCGAATGCAGGGCCTCTAAATGTGCATTTCGAACTAGGAAACCTATTATGAAGATTCTAAAAATTAGACTGGGCCCCATACCTTGCAATAGAAAAGTTTTATATAACAAAATGGAAGAAAATTTGAACATGAAAGAAGAAAATTGGGCCTTGAGACAGATGAAATGTTCACACAGGTTTTACCAAATGTGACAATACTTGCAGATTATACAATGCAGCAATATGAAAATTCAGAGACAATTCTGTCAGCTGAATTGCATTATCAACTAGGCATGACCTCTCTACATCTCCAGCAATGGGAAATGAATTTACAGACAACACTTGTTTAACGATCAAAAGATTGTAAATGATAAAACTTAAGGCAACATTTATCCTTCTGGGTCAATATTATCATCACCAGAAGGAATCTGTCTAGGCTCTGACAGTGAAAGTCGCCTGGGTTTTGTTGAGCCTGCTTCAACAAGCCCTCCTGATGATAAAGTTAATGCAGCAGATCCTGATGATGACCCCAGCAAACGTCGAACTGGGGAATCAACTGAAGATGAAGCAGAGAAATTGTATGTGAAAATTCCCATAGGGTGGTCAAACTTGCAGCTTGGACCAAACTTGCAAACACCATAGCGAGAGTAGAAGATGCACACAGGTTCTCCCTGTCATAATTTTAGACGAGTGAGCGATGACAATTATGTAGCACCTTGATCAACATATAAGTTGCACGGAAAAGAAATTTAAAAGGGGAAGTCAAAAGTACTTTGTTGGCAACCTACTGAAAATGACCATAAAAATAAGAAGCAGATCAAATCAATTTATTATTGTAACTCTAAACACCAATAACAAGAAAATTTCAGTACAAGTGGCATAATTGATAATGACAATCTCACAGAAACAAAGAAACTTATCATTGCGAACAGAACTCACTGGACGCAATGGGAGGCCTATAGGACTCAAGACACAGTCTGGAGCAGGAATTAGCCTTTCTCTGGGATGATGGAACCTACAAACTGCACCAAACTTACAGTCCCCAGTTTTCATGTAAAACTGGCATTCAGGCTGGCCAGGTCTCTCAGGGAAAACATTCTCCCTTTGCAATGCATAGAATCCTACAGGGACAGAGCCAGAACGGAATGGAGAAAGTGTCCCTTGAGATCCTGTATTCACTGATTCACTCTGGCATGAGGTTCCATAGATCTGACTGTTTCCTGTTTGATGCTGACCCTCTGGAGACGATACTGATCCCAGTTGCCCCTGGAAAATTGGCATCCGATACCTATGTCACCTTTCTCATTGATCATAAGTTTCATGGAAGTCAAACCAAAGCAGCTAATACATGCAGAAACCTTAGAAACACAACAGCTGGAAAATAAGGGAAACTCCAAATAGAGAGAGAGAAATCTTGTGTTACTTGTTGCTTTTACAGACGCAGATAACACAATCTACCACCAATATATGGTTTGGATCACACACATAGAAGAAAGTCCGAAAAAAACACTCAGAAAAAAGTGGAGTAAAGTTGGAGAGCCTATTTACAGATGTCTCATACCTTAACATATATATCTACTTGTGTTTCCATAACGTAATACAAACTGAGCAATAGGTTTAGTTCAAAAGTAAAGGACAGAACATATTTAAGGGGAAAATTTAATTTGGCATTCTCACTTTGCACCTGAAAATTCTGAAACTTTAAGCAATAGTAAAGAGACCAGGTTCTATAAACTAGCCTGCTTTCATGACCCCTACGACATTATAGAGGCATCCAAAACCTAGGCAATCATAAAACTATGAAATTGAGTTAAAAATTATATCCCAATTTGGCTCTTTCCAGTTTGAATCATACATTGGCAGACACATTCATCCATTACAGTAAAGCAAATCCTCCAAAGTAACACGATTCAACAATGAATAAAGATTCCCAATTCCAGGCTCAATAGCCTTTCCCAGAATCTCCAAGAACACTGTTAAAGTATCCACTAATAGCACCCTATCCATAGTCAGCATTACCCTAAAATTACCATCAGCCTTTACGCCGAACAAGGAGCTCATTTCACCAACCTGGACTTGAAAGCTAATGCAACAAAGATGCACCCAAACTTTAGAACTCTCGAGGTTGGAAAATGGATTCTAGGTAATCAAAGAGAATGTAGCATTATTAAAGAGAATATCTATTGCCAGGGTTGGAAAAGATTGTTCCAATTAGAACTGGATCCAATTCTGTAAGACAATGATGGTATGCAAACATCCGCTGAGACAAGTAAATGAATGGAAAAATGTAAAGAAAAATAGAGTGTGGAGATGGGGAATAAATATACAGTTGATGCAACTTCAACAGCAAATTACCAGGACTCAAAGCAATAACAACTGAGAAGTGAGATACTGGCATCAAATGAATTTTTTTCCTTATGTATTTGTACTACTGTATTCTCATAAATTCAGATTAAAAATATTATTATGTTGACAATAAGTACATATTTTAATTGTTGAGACATGATGTTGAAAATTTGAAAGAACTGTAGCTGTACATAAACCAGAGCAAATTCAGGGTGCTTTAGCACAATAGCAAGCGGCCAGCCTGCTCTTACCATAATGATCAAATGAACTCAATCCATATCGTTGCATATTCAAACAAAAGGTACAGAGAAGTTTACACTGTATGCATTCCAGCCTGGAACAGATACTACTCCCTGAGGTAAAATCAAAGGCGTATAACTTGAAGGAGCTTGCCAGCGTGGGCTAGTAACAAATGATGCTCTTGACCAGTTTGTAAGTCCTCCTGGGTAGGATTGCTGACCAGGAGTAGTTGGAGATTGAACAGTAGGATAAACAGGGGAACCACGCAATGGAACCATTACATTAGATGGTTGAGGATGGTGGAATTTACAAGTGCTTCTGAACTTGCACTGACCAGTTCTTAAATAGTAGGCACACTCCATCTCATTCTGTAAGAAGATAAGACGTAGTAGTTACTAAATTTTCCTTTAGAAGTACAATATAGCAAAGAAAGAGAATGATTGCAAAGATGAGGTAGGAGCAGGCCTGAATATGTTAACAAGGACCAGGTATATTGATTTTCATTGTGAAAGACTGAAAGTGACAGATTTTGTATTGGATAGAACTGAAAAAAGGCTGTATCGCGCTTAATAATATAAGAACTTCATAGTGTTATTCATCACAATAATTTTCCCATTATACTCCTGAAAGATTTTAAACATGTATTGTATGAAACGATAGGGCTAATGCTATTTCCTGAAGCATCAAATGAAAGGAAATAACAGGTTAAATGAAATGCTCAGCAGTCTGGACATCAAAGAAGAACCCAGGAAAATTTGACCATACTGTCAAGTATCACTTAGTACTCAGTCCTCATATTCTACACGTTCTCCGTCTTGTCCTATAAATACCCTGCATTCCTACCTATTTTAGGTAATTCCTAAGAATTTTGTCATCATTATAGATTTATATATGTCTCTTTTACTTAATAATAAAGTTCCAGCTATAAATTTGTGCTTCCAATACCATGGCTATACCTACATGTCTGTAAAAGGTGAAAATCTTAGTGCATAATCTAAAAGGCAATCATCAGGAGAATTTTACAGATAAAGATAGCAGAACATGACCAATATTGAGTGATCAAATATTTCAAATAAACAAGATACATTCTATCTCATTCATTCAGGGGGGGGAAAAAGAGAGAATGCCTACCGGTCGAAGTGGATATCCCAAAATATTCAAGGATACTCTTCCAGCAATGCCAGCCTTATCTTTAGGATGATGAAACTTGCATGTGGCTCCAAATTTGCAAGTTCCCATTTGTAAATAGTACTACAGAGTAGTTAAAACATCAATTAGTACGTCATATGCAAAAGCACATTCCAGAATCATGATCTAAAGCTACATACCATAAGCCAAATTCAATTTCCACATCTATTCTTTAGCAAATATGGCAAATAAAAGTCATGAAATAGTTTTATTAACTAGAGTATCATTATATATACAATGGTACAGCATCAGGCAAGACACCAACCATGCAAATACACGTTCTACTTGATCAAGGGGAAACATACTCCAGACTATATACTATTCTAGGAAAATGACAAGAGTTAGCACACCAGTAATTTCTTCTCATAAACTAATAATAAAGAGAGTACAATCTCTCTCTCTCTTTTTGGGGAGGCATTTGAAGCTGACACAATTATATGCTCAGTGTTAACCGAGATCTGGCGCTTTTCCAAAATGAGAGAAGCAAAGGTCCTCATAGTTATTTTCCTTCTTTATTTGCAGCTAAAAATTTAATGTAAAAATAAGGAGATAAAACATGTAATTAGTAGATATGTCGCTCCCCTGCCTTCTACTTATTTTTTAGGTTCTTTCTTCCTTTCCATAGTGTGGGTGTAGGGATTGAGATGGAAGCAAAAAAAATTATCACCTGGCATTCTGGTTGTCCTATCCTTTCAGGAAATTCCCCCTTCATCCTTGCAGCAGCTATAGCCTAAAACTCAAAAGATCGCAGTTGAAAATGTTAGTCACAGAAGCTTCTTTGGTCCAAAATAAACATGAAATAGGAAGTAGGTGAATATGTAAGCAAGAAACATGTGTTTGTGTTAGTGTATGACCATGCAGGCACAATGGAAGACTCATAAACAAATGTAGCAACATACAAAAGATGGTGTACTTTTAACTGTGTTCCAATAATTAGTATAAACATGTTACAGTTCATACCAGCTTTCTGTTAGGAGGATGATTAAATCGGCATGTAGCCCCAAATCTACAAAGCCCTGTTCTGATATAATAAGAACAATCTGGCTCTCCAGGGCGCTCAGGATAGGGCCCAGATTCCATTGTTTCACTTCTCAAGTTCATTTGCCACATTGCATCTGAAATGGCATTAGATAACTGGATTTAATATTTATTGCAAATTTGTGGAAAAAAAAAAAGGAGAATTATTAGAACTTCCATTTTCTCTATAAAGTAAGCATAACTTGATTGTTGTGCTAAAAATGTTCATTTTCATTTTTCCAATCATACAAATGTGAAAAGTTGCATAAAACATAATCATCAATATGGTAATTTTATTTTCCAGAAAACAAACATAGAATTAAATTCACAATAAGCTCCAGTACATATAGTTACATAATTACCAGGGGAGAGAAGCTGAGAAGGTCAGATTTGCTATTGTACAGAAAAATTCAATTGTTAAATAGCAATTGACCTTAGTAAGAATAGAATAGGATTTAAGAAAAAACCATGTGATGTCAATATGAATATGAACATAATCTGAATTGAATCGGAGAAAAGTAAACAAAATAATAGATTAAAGTGAATGGACAAATAAATAGTCAGAAAAATAAACCAGTTCAGGTAATAATCATTAGCTAAGCTTCACACAAATATGACTTTATAAAAGAATGGCAGCGTCATAATTTAACAATGATCAAAGCAACTAAATTAGAAACATTACAAAAAGTAACACCAATTTGAAGGAATCAATCCAAAACTAATGATTGTAATGAACCTTAACCATTAATAAAGCCGAAATTCAGAAACAAAGGAAGGTAAAACTGAAACTTCATGTATAAGAACCAGCATAAACACAAACTTTAGTTTCATTCCCTACTTTAATTCCCTTCCTAAGCAGCAAAATATCGTAGAAATTTATGAAACAATCACAGGAAAAAAACTTCCTAAAGTTTACAAAATTAGCGCAATCCCTTGCGATGAAGCCAAATGACCTGCGGTTAGGGGTAAAACAGACAATTCGCAAACATTTAACCGACAGCGCATCAAGTAGATTGCATTCGCGTAGTTTTTTTTAATTTTAATTCCAATTCCAAAGAAAACGAAGCCAACGATATTGCATTTTTTGAAAAATAAAATAAAGGTGAAGCAGAAGATATAATAGATACCTTCATTCAACGACGGTAACAAAGAAGGTACCTCGGTGACAGTCGGCGGACCAGTTCGGGACATCGGAATTCCGGCATCAAAATCCATATAAAGGAGCTGTTGTGATCATCATCCATCACCAAGCCGTAACACCCCCACACCCGACCGGAATCTCCATTCCCCCAATCTTTTTCCTCTTCTCCCGCAGAAAACTGATATTGTATCAAACTCACCTCACCAGAATCAGAACCAGCTCCTTGTTTAGATAGAGAAATAGAAAGACGCTTCAATTTCTAGCGCGAGGGAGTTTCTCTTTCAGAGAGGAAGCTGAAAGAGAGAAAGACAGAGAGTGAGGGAGCTTCTTTTTTTTTTTTTTCCTTTCCTTTCTCCTTTTGGTCAGAGAGAGAAAGAGGAGGGAAAAGGGCGATGTCCACTCCTCTCCACAGGAAAAAAAAAAAAAAAAAAAAGAATTCGCCAGTGAGAGAAGAAGTAGAATAAAAACCAACCATCCAAACAGAGTCATCTCCTGGTTTTGCTTTGCCGCGTTCCCTCTCTCACTTTCCCCATTTACCGTTGTTTTCTACTTGCTCCCATTTCTTACCACGGGTTGTCAATTTATTTTGCTTTTAGGACTTTCTACTGTTGCGCAGAAAATAAATTGTTTCTGAAAAATGTTTTTTAATAAAGATATATTCTCGAAATATAACTTTTTTTCTTCTTGAAAATTTACACGTTCGATCCCGGAAGTTAAAAGTTTTTTTCAAATTATATCGACGAAAATTTTGAATCTTTATTTTTACCATTTTTTTTTTTTATTAAATATTATATTTTACTGTATATTTAATATATTTTTTATTTAATTAAAATAGAAAATAATTATTTTTTATATTTTAAACATAAATTAATAATTTATTAACCTGCATAGCTACTATTGATATTTATGCATGCATTTATTTATTTTTAATTATTATTTAATTAATTTAATTAGAAAAAATATGTAAAATTAAATTTAATTAACTTAATCACCAAAAGTAAACCTTAAACAAACCTTAATTGTAAAAAAAATATATAAACTTGTATTTAATTAAAATTATTTACTTTAGTAAACCTTATATAGATTTTTGGTAATATTTAGTTGAAATATTGAATTGATATAGGGTAAACTGTGAGTAAATCTTAGATAAATTTTATATAATTTCAATTTTGATTAATTTTATTGTAAATATTAGGTAAATTTTGGGTATAACTTGAGTAAATTTTTTATAAACCTATTTGTAATTTCAATTTTTATTAACTTTATGGTAAATTTTGAGTAATTTTTCGGTAAATATTGAGTAAATCTTGTGTAACTTTAATTTTTATTAATTTTTTGGTAAATTTTGGATAAATTTTGGATATAACTTGAGTAAACTTTAAGCAAATATTTGATAAATATTTTGTAATTTTAATTTTCATTAATTTGTGGTAAATTTTGGATAAATATCGGGTAAATCTTTAGTAAATCTTGAGTAAACATTTGGCCACCAATTGTCCTTATGCATGTATTTTTTTAATTATTATTTAATTAATTTAATTAGCAACAAAAATATATAAATTTATATTTAATTAACTTAATTACTAAAATAAATTTTGGATAAACTTTAATTACAAAAAAAAATATATAAATTTGTATTTGATTAACTTAATTAACGTTATTTAATTTGATAAACTTTTGCTTAGATATTTAGTAAATTTTGGGTAAACTTTTAGACAAACCATCGGTAAATATTGGATATTCCTTTGATAAATATTGGGTAAACCTCTAGCAAAACTTGGATAAATTTTGGATAATTGTTAGATAAATTTTGGTAAATTTTGAGTAAATCTTGTGTAACTTCAATTTTTATTAATTTTCTTATAAATATTGTGTATTACTTGAGTAAATCATAAGTAAATATTTGATAAACCTTTTGTAACTTCAATTTTTATTAATTTTGTGGTAAGTCTTGGGTAAATAATTGGTAAAGTTTGGGTAAATCTCGAGTAAATATTGTGTATCTTCAATTTTTATTAATTTTTTTATAAACCATGGTTTTTAATTTGAGTAAACCTTATAAGTAAATCTTTGATAAATATTTTTTAACTTCAATTTTAATTAATTTTGTGGTAAACTTTTGGTAAATATTGAGTAAATACCAGGTAAATTTTGGGTAATTCTTGGATAAATTTTGGTAAATCTTAAATAAATCTTGTGTAATTTTAATTTTTATTAATTTTCTTATAAACATTTGGTATAACTTGAGTAAATTTTAAGTAAATATTTAATAAACATTTTGTAATTAAAATTTTCATTAATTTTGTGATAAATCTGGATAATTATTGGATAAACTTTAGTAAATTTTGTGTAACTTCAACTTTCATTAATTTTCTGATAAACGTTGGGTAAATCTTGGGTATAATTTGAGTAAATCTTAAGTAAATATTTAATAAAACTTTTGTAACTTCAATTTTTATTAATTTTACAGTAAATATTGGGTAAATTTCGGATAAATCTTAATTTTCAGTATTTTGTAAATATTTTAGGAGTTTGAGACATATTTGAAAAAAAAACATTAGGGTGATTTATATTTTTTAAAATAACTTTAATGGATAAATTTTTGTAAATGTATTGACTTTTTTTCCATATTTTTAAAATTCTAAATTTTTTGTTGTCTAATTTTCTGCTTAAAATTTTAAAGAAATTATTTTTTAGTATTTGATGTATTTTGAAAATTATTATTTTTTCATATAACAAGCTATTAAAATATTTAAAACTTCTCAATTTATAATATTTTTAATTTATAATTGTATATAAACGAAAATTGCATAAAAAATAATTTTTTTAAGGGCGATTGGCTGCTGCTAGTGACCGGACATCAACGGAAGTGATCATTAGTAGTTAATATATTAATTATTATATATTTAGTTAATTTTAATATAATTTTTATTTTATTTTTATAAGTGTATCAATATCGAAAAAATGACTTCTCATTATTTAAAAATTAAATCATTTTCCTAAAAAATTGTTTAGTTTTTCTATTGAACAGAAAAATTCTGAATAATTTTTCTATATGCAGAAAAAACTTTTTTATAAAATATTTTATGCAAAACAAATAGAGCCTTAATCTTTCCTATCATGCTTCGGTTTTTACTTGCATCAATGTTGATATAATACTGTCATTGATACGTTGCGGTTCTTAAAGAATGATTATCAGCTTGCTAAGTCCAATTGCAAATTATACTTTGCACTTGTAAAACCAATTTTATAAGTATTTAGATGCGTAAATTTTATCAACGGTCATTTAATTATATAACTCGTAACAATTTGGCATCTGAAAAATTACTTATAATATAAAAGTACCCCAATTATATAAATTGTAATAACTCAGTACCTCAAATATTATTTGTAACACAAAAATATTTCAATTTTTATTTTGTAACATAAAAATACCTCAACTTTTATTTTGTAACTAAATAGTACTATCGTCTTTAACTGTTAGTCTCTCTAACATAAGTATGATATAAAATATCCACATCAGATAAATTTTAATAAAAATAAAATTAGCTGTAATATTCACATCAGATAAATTTCAATTTTACTGACTGAGTATTACAACTAATTTTGTTTTTATTAAAATTTATCTGAATATTTCATATTATACTTTTGCTAGAGAGACGAATGAATATTGAGAGTGTTGTTGAGTGTTCTAAAAGCATGTTTTGAATTTTTTTAATTTAATTGACTAATTTTTTTTCTAATATGCTTATGAAAAAAATATTTATTTATCTCTATCTACCAAAAATAGTTTTCAAAACTCAAAAAAGTTAAAAATACAATTTTTTTTCCTGAAAAGCATATTTTTCAAATACAATACTAAATGAATCATAATAGTTGACGACATAAGTACTATTTAATTAATAAATGAAAGTTGAAATACTTTTGTGTTACAAATAATTTTTAAAGTACTGAATTATTACAATTTACATAATTGAAGTATTTTTGTATCACAAATAATTTTTGAGGTATTGAGTTGTTACAATTTACATAATTGAGGTATTTTTGTATTACAAATAATTTTTTAAATACCGAGTTGTTACAAGTTATATAATTAGAGTACCGTAGATGAAATTCACATGTATTTGGACTAATTTCATTTTGTAAACTTTTAATATTTGAAATATAAAAGACACAATTTAAGTTGATTAAAAATAATTTGTGATACCACTTATATTATTGTACGATAATTTAAACAAAATTGATAAATAGTATTATTTATTAATTTATATATTTAAAATTAATTAATATATAGTTAATGTTGTGAGAATATTAGATTAATTAGATAATTGGATGTCTATCATAATATCTCTAAACTTTTTAAATCTATAAAATTGTGTTGGTGGGACCCACTGAAAGGGATCCACCACTATTTTGTGAAAGATGGCGGCCACCCAAATTAAAATTAATATTGACTGTCTACTTTTGTCTTTCAACTTTTGCCTATAAAAAGTCAATAAATGAAGTTATAATGTAATAAGAAACAAATTTTTCTCTCTATTTTTCTTCATGCTTTCTTATTATCTTTGTCATATATCTAGTTTCTATTATCTAATTTTATAAACATTATCAGCATGAATCGTGGAAGGTGAAGTTTTAAATTTTAATTTCAATTGCATACTTGTACGTGTATTTATGTGTTTTACCTTTTTCTATTAGTACAAAAATTTTGTTATCGTCTCAAGGTAATATTGGTGTTTTATTCAACTAGTTTTTGGATTATGGTATAATTTTGATAAGTTAATTTGATTATTTTTATATTGATTATATCAATTTCTTGTTAATTATAATTACTGATAAAAGATTATTTTGATCTTAAAAATTGTTTTCAAATATAATTAAACATATGTTTACCTTTAAATAATAATATGATATAATTAGTTTTTTATTATTTAACTCTTTATTTTATATTATAAATATTTTGTTTTGCTAATGTAATATTTTTTTTATTGATTTTAGTTCATAAAGAACTATTGTTACGTGTAGTTATTGAATAACTTGTATTATAGTCTTAGTTTTAGTTCATGAATAACTAATGTATAAATTTCTGAAGAATATGACTATAAAAGAATTAAGAATCCAGAAACTTAGTATCTTAATTTACTAAAAAATTTATATTTTTATGTTCCTGAAAAACTAAACATATTAGCTATAAGTCTTTAAGATTCTAATTAATATATTATTTATTTTGTATACACAATGTCAAATTTGACAAAACTCAAATTTGTTTTACTTTACATTACTGGCAAAAATTATTTGTCATGGATACTAGATGTCGAAACTGTTGGGATTATATGCTCTTCAAAGCATATTATGTATTTATTACATTATTATTTTTTGATGATAAAACTATTGAGATATATATATATATATATATAGTTTTCATGAGAATTTTAAATAAATGTCTTTTTAATCATATCATATATATTTACGTGATTTTTATAGATAATCACATAAGACATAAATACAAGTTATTTTATGATTAAATAATTGTGTTTCACAATTGATAAATAAAGTTGGACACTTTATTTATGTTTAGATTGTAGTAAATTCATTGAATGATTTGTCTTGATCATGTATGAATTTACTTATGTAGTTTGTCTACATAGATCATGATAAAAAATGAGATTTAATAATTTTAAATAACTGTCAGATTTATTAAATCTCATAGGTATTGATTTGACTATAATCTTAATTTTGAGTTAATTAAAATTTCATATTTATAAATATTAATTCATTTGAGTTACTAATGAGTGAAACTTAATTAAAAGTCAATATTCTCAATAACTTGGTGAGTATATTTATGAACTATGATAATTATTAATTAACAATATAAAATTTGTACTAACATATCTCTTAATGGATTTTCGGTACTTGATCATTAAATTCTCTTGTCAGAGTGTGTTAACAATAATTTTAAATTAGTTTTTATAATAAAATTGTTGAAATATGATCATTAGAGAAAATCAGCAAGTATCAAGATATAAGATGTAATTAAATTAATTGGATAGTTGAGATATTAATTTAATTATCGATATTGTAGAAAGGATTACTAAATAAAGAAATCAATGCGGCATGGATCAAATTTATATTAATCCCTGACAACATACAATTATGGAGTTTCCAGTCTTTTAGTAGAATAGTTTGGAATTAATAATTGAACTTATTTAATTATAGGTAAATTATTGTATGTGTCCATATGATCCCGGGCTAGCTCATTTAATTAATTGTACAATTACATATTTTGTCAATTAGCAAGTTGGGCCTTGAGTCCACAAGTGAACAAAAATTAATATCTTATTGAATGATATGTGAAAAATAATATTTATTAGATAATTATTTTAAATTTTAGAAATTCTAATTTAATTAGAATTAAATTTAAAATAGATAAATTATCTCATAAGAAATTTTATC
>CATIWF010089826.1:0-36393 GCA_949630135.1 Balakata baccata | reverse complement strand
AATGAAATTGTTAATTATAAAGCCTTGACATGCATCGGGTCAGGTGCACTGTAAAAATGAATTAATTTGGCTATTCTTACTTTTAGTCGTTCACTTTTCTAATTTCCATTAATTAATCACTACAATTTTATTTTTTCAATTAATCCATAAAATAATTTTCTTTTTCTCAATTTAAACACTGAATTAAATAATTTTCACTAAATATATATACTATTAATTTCTCCATTTCAATCTACCACCTCAAGCTATCAGGTTGAATATTTTATCTATGTGCAATAAAATCGGTTTTTTTTTTTTTTTAACTTTTGTTATTGAACAAAATCTTTTACCATTTATAGAAAAGTTATTAATTCTTTGAGTTTTTACAATCAAATATTTTATATATCTACTCTCGCATCAAGTTGAGTAACCTTTTAACATATGGATAAATATTTTTTAGCTATTTATTACAACAGATAGAAATTAGATCCACTACAGTACATAGAAACTTGAAATGACAATATCAATTCCTTAATATTTTCTTATTTGTTTCTCTTTTTTTGTAAAGTAAAATGATGACTATATTTTTTATTAAATTGTATTACTTATTGTCCCAATTTTTCATCCCGCCACAACGCAGGGCTACCCTGTTGGAAAAATTGTGATTATGAGCCATTTTGAGAGGATTATTCGGGTGGGTCCCACAACTCGGTTTTGGAAAAAAGACCAGGATATATGTTCTTTGACATGTGGACTATGAATTAATGTATTCATATGCTCAAAATGGAAAATGTGTGAATAGAAATTGAAACTCAAAGTAAACTACATGATAAGGAGATTTAAAGGTGAAAAGTGAGTGGGAGTTTGTCCCACATCACTAAGAATTGAAGTTGGACTTGTGTTTATATATAGAGATGCATTCTTACATGGGTAAGAAAAGTAGAATGGAAGGCTCTTTCTCGCGCGCTCAGGCCCAGGAGGGGTGTAAATCCATGGGCCGGGATGGGCCAATGCGTGGGTGCGCGACCTACGTACACGAATGTCGGCCCAAAATCTCGTGGTCCTGTACAAGCCCAATTATTTTTTTTATTGCTAGAAAATTTGGCAACACTCCCGTGTGGATCCACACAGTTGGCATTCTGCCACGCCCGTGTGGATCCACACGGTCGTGTCGTTTTGCCTGCGAGAGTATAAGGCAGATCCGCACGGTCGTGTGGATCCACACTGGAGTGTGAATCCACACGACCATGTGGATCCACACGGGCGTGGCAGAATGCCACCCGTGTGGATCAACACGGGAGTGTTGCCAAATTTTCCAGAAATAAAAAAATAAATTGAAAAAATTGGGCTTGTTCAGGACCATGAGATTTTGGGCCGACATTCGTGTACGCTGGTCGCGCGCCCACGCATTGGGCCATCCCGGCCCATGGATTTGCACCCCTCCTGCGCCTGAGCGCGCGAGAGAGAGCCTTCCATTCTACTTTTCTTACCCATGTAAGAAAGCATTTCTATATATAAACACAAGTCCAACTTCAATTCATAGTGATGTGGAACAAATTCCCACTCACTTTTCACCTTTAAATCTCCTTATCATAGAACTTACTTTGAGCTTCAATTTCTATTCACACATTTTCCATTTTGAGCATATGAATACATTAATTCATAATCCTCATGTCAAAGAACATATATCCAGGTCTTTTTCCCAAAAACGAGTTGTGGGACCCACCCGAATAATCCTCTCAAAATGGTTTATAATCACAATTTTTCCAACAAATGCCTTATACGTAATTATTATATATAAAATTCGTTATTAATCATTGTTTGATTTTTACTTGTATAATTTAACAATGAATATGTTTTCCCAACAATTTTTTACTTCTATTTGATTCTCCATTACAATTTAGCTTACACCCAGATGAAACTTCCACTCATTTATATGACTTTATTCGTATTCGATCATATATCCATATTATTCTATTTTCATCTTTTTTTTTGTCATCATATATCCATGTCATTCCTGTTAATTTATTTTTTATTAAATTATTTTTCTTTCTTTTTATAATAATTTATTCCAGCAAATTAATTTTAGTTACTTTTAATTATTATATAATTAAATCACATTTAATTTAAATATTAATGGTTATTAATTATATTTGATTCTTATATCTTAGAAAAATATAGTCCATTTGGTGACACTTCCTTTTTATTCCTTAATTCAATCTATATCCTTAATAACTAATTAATTATGACCTATAAAATTTCGTAATGAATTTTTTAAAATTAAAAAAAATATGTATGCAAAAACTATTCTAATTAAGGTAAGACTACTCCAATTAAGGTAAGGTGTAAGTGTTTGATGATATTATTGTGCATAATAAATTTGGACTGATTTACTATACAATATTAAGTTATACATGATAGATTAACTCTACCAAATTAATAATCTCAATCAATATTCGGTTTTTGTTTTTTTTTCTCATTAATATTAGTTTTCTATTTTTTTATATATAAAATATAGTCATCTAATCATAATAGAATATTATTAATATTTTTAACTAATATATTCAAATATTAAATGATAAAATTAACTACTACAATCATAATAGTTTTTATGTAAATTTATTTGTCTCTTCTATTTTCACTTATATATATATATTGAACCAGAGAAAAAAAAAAACTTCAATAAATCCAATAGCAGAATTTCAAAATTATTATTTTCTAAAACTTTGATTTAAAAAATAAAAATCCAATCAATTATATATAAAAAAAAACTTAAATTTATTTTTTTGTGATATTATTTTCTCCTTTAAATTTGAATTTTAATAAAAATATTATACAGTTGTAATAATTTTGTTACAATTTTGAATTGAAAATGATTAAAAAATATTTTTGTGATATTATTGGAAGTTAGAGTTTTTCTTTTATACGAATAATTTTTTTTTTCCTTTTTAGTTTAGGCTAAACACTGAAGTCTAATGGATATATTTTTCTAAACACTTAAGTCTACATTAATTAATCCTTATGAAAGTTCCATCATTAGAGATATTAAAATTTTTTAGAAGCCATGCGGAACATGTTATATGTAGCTCTTTTAAAATTTTAATTTATTTTCTATTATTAAATCTTTATATTTTAAATTTTATTTTTATTTATTAATGATACATTCTCTATTAAAAAAACTTTTGGATGCAGAAATTTGACTACTAATTTAGGAACAAAAATACCACGTTCAACATGATAAAATTCACATTTATTATTATCATAGAAAATTAGAGAACGAAAAGCAAATATAGGAATTCTTAAAATTAAAACACCCTAAACTATATATATATATATTCCATTTTTTTATCGGAATAATATGAAATTATAGAATTCACACGAGAAAAAGGAAAAAGTACATATCATTCAATAGATTAAAAGATAATTAAAAATATGTAAAAAACAATTAACACTTCTCAAAATTTATATATAATGGCATAGGAGAATTCGACTCCGCGGAATAATAGCAGAATTATGATCCATATGAGAATTCTGCTATTAGTCCGCAGAGTCGAATTCTACGATTATGATTCCTCTATACCAGATAGAGTTGCCACAAAAAATATAACGGTATCTTTAAATTCCGCGATCCCCTGATCCAGTTACAATCCTACTACTGGATTAGCGTTACAGGATACCGCAATATGTTGAGTTGGATTTTACGATTATGATCCCTCTATACTAGATAGAGTCGCCATATAGACCATAACAGTATCATTGGATCTCACGATCCTATAATCCAGATAATTCTAAGTGAAGTCGATATGATCAAATAAGGTCTTGGCATCTCATGATCCGCTGGTTTTGTGACCCCACAAGACAACAATGCTGATCCATATGATCCATAATCCGGAGATCTTTAGAGGAGACAAAAATAATGCACAGTCACAGTGCATTAGGCAAGGCGTTGACATAACAGGTAAAAAACATTAAATAGGCACGCAACTCAAGTACGGTACTTGATAACTAGCGTGGCCAGTAAGCCATAATCATGACCTGATAGAGCCGGTTTGAGCCACAATGTGCCAGAAGGGGATTATATGTTTGACGAAGGAAAGGGTTATAAAAACCCCAAACAACACCCTTAAAAGATAAGTTAACTTTAGATTTCTCTAGCTATCTTTCTTTTTTCTTTTCTTCTTCCTACTTACTTAAGCATTAGAGAGGTTTCATCGAAATCCAACTCCGGTCTAGTCTTTTTATTTGTCTCGCAGGATCCAACAGCTACGAGATACGGAAGTTATCAATTTATTCTCATTAACTCTCAATAGTAAATTTATTTATAAAAATTTGTATCATTACATTAAGGCGTTCCGGAATATCTAAAATACCTTCTAATTAACTCTTGCTGCAAACTTAATTATTCCGCCAATTTCTTATTACATTAAGACATTCTACATTAATTACATACATATATATTATATCATATAAAAATAATATATTAAATAATATTTCTTAAAAAAAATTAAGAGAATGAAAAGTGTAATATAATTTTTTTTCCGTGGTGCCATGTCAAAGCTTAATTTTCACCAATTTTACATTTGCAAATAGGTTTTTTTAGGAAGAGAGAATACTTTAAGAACATATTTAAAGGTCTAGCGAATTATGAATTACATAATAGGGGATAATCATCCTTTTACATTCGTCATAAAGGCAAAATCACAACTAATACAAAAAAAAAGAGAATTTGAATTTAAATAATCCTTTCAAGACCAAACGCTCTTACCACTTTATCTAGCTATAAATAAAGTGTTTTTGCAAATAGGTATTTGATTGTTAATTTGTTATATATTACCTTAATTTGATTAATAATAGCATAATTAGGAACGTCGTGGAACATTCGTGGCCCAAACTGTCAATTTGAGTGTGCCTTTGCCAGATCATAATTAACCCTAAAATGAATATATAATTATATTAATTATTTGTCTATGAATAATTAAATAATAACTCAATAAGCCATGAAACATATGCCGTTATTAATCTTAATTAATATTATAATATGAATTTCCTTGTGAAAAATTAAGCCTAATTAATGTAGTGAACATTTGACTAATCACTTAATTTAGTTAATATTCTTTTATTTATTTATATAAACCATATCAACCGCACAAATTAAATAAAGTAATTCAATTTTATAATTTTTTTGGTTTATATATAAAAATAAAAACTTGAGCTAATCCAGATAGAGATTCGTTTGAGGTGTTAGAAAGAAACTTATAATTATTTTTAGTGTAAATCACCGTCATTTTTATCTATTTTATGATCGGAGACAATTTTATTCAAAGTTTAGTCACAGTTAAATTTTGTTTATTTCTTCTTAAGAATATATTTGATGAGGTTTAAATTCGAGAACCCTTTTTAATATATTCAGTCTGTATTAACAATTGAGCCGCTAAATTAACTTGCACAATTATTTTAGTTTTTCAACTTCTAATATTATTCTAAAAAGGTGTTCGATTTTAATGATTCTGTGTCAAGTCAAAAGAAAAAATAAATACAAACTTGATTTGCATAAGAGTTAAGATAAGATGAGTTAGATTAAGATTTTGGTGGTAGAATGATTTAGCAATTTTATTTATTTTTTTTCAAATTTTATTTCTCATAATACAATTATAATAATGATTTATATCATATTAGTATTACTAAGCTAATTATTATATAAATTAATGAATTCTTCCGTATGCTTAATTAGGGTTCAGTTATGGAAGGATAGAGAAAAAAATTATTAAATAAATTTAGTTTATTATGTTATTTATAAATTAATTTAATCATGAAGTGATATATATATATATATATATATTTTATTTATATCAATGATAATAAATCAATTATATATATATATTATAATATAATTATATTAGTCTATAAATAATTGAGTAGAAATTTCTTGGAGTGAAGGTCTCATATACATTTCCATTATCCAACGTGGCATTTGTATTTGTTTTACCCAGATTTTAGGTGAGTCTCTAGTAAAATCTGTTGAGTTAATTACTGCTCAAGCAATTCAATAATTAATAAAATCTGTTTGGAGTAATTTCCGTGAAGGAAAGAGCAACCTTTTTTGAAGGAAAAACTAATAATAATAATAATAATAATAATAATAATAATAATAATAATAATAATAAAATTTATAGCCATATGTGGCGACACGTTTGCGTGAACGCAGACTATCAAAATTCAAATCGTTCCTCTCCCCTGCCTTCCAACGACCCTATTCCCATTTTATCGCTCCTTCCAGTTAAATTCACCTACTCGCTTGATCAGTATAATTTCTCGGCTTTAAAAAAAAAAATTAAATTTATAATATGTCGTGCCACCTTCTACTGACATAGCGAAAAGAGTAGGCTGCAAACAAAAATATAAAACGCATATTTAGAGTTTTTTAATTAATTTAATATTTTTTTCTTTCCTCCAATAATAATATTCACTCAATTTGAATACCCAAATTAGTCCCTAATTTGCAAAAATTCTAAAATTTCAACTTCTAAGCAATTAGAAGCGGAATCCTAGAATACAATGTTTACTTATAATTACATTGATTATATTTATGTCGCAATAATTACATATGCAATGATTTGTTCTATGCATTCGAGCTAGTGTAAGAAAAAATGAAGGAGAAAATCACCTGTGATCCAGTTTGTAGAAAATTATAGAGTTTTTTAACCAATTTATAGTCGAATTTCAGTATTTTATTTTCCTAAATTTATAATCGATAAAAAAATATAAGATATGTGTCATTCAAAAAATAAAAAATATAGAAAAAATCATAAGAGTAGCTCTTTTTAACAGTAAGATCACACAGAAATATGGAACTGATACTCTTCCCTTTTTAACATAGGGTAAATTACTTTAATCCATAAAATTTGGCTAAATATATTAGTTGGTCCTCTATTTTTAGAAATATATTATGAAATTTCTTATATTTGATTTAATACATTAAATAATCATTCCGTTAATTTTTCTATATAAATAAAATGTCAAATTTGTCTATTCTTTTTTTTATCTTAAAAAATACCCAAAAAATTTAATGTCATCAACTTAATATCAAATTTATCATTCATTTTTAATATTATCTTTTTTAAATTAATAAAATGTCAAATTTATCAAAAATAAATAAATAAATAAGGGTATTTTTTATTTTTTTTTGTTAACTAATAGAATATTATAGTTGATTATCAGAACATTTTATTTAAAAGTAACATGATGTCTTTTTAGTTATTTGAATCAAATATGAGAAACTTTATAATATATTTCTAAAAATAAAAGAACTAACTAGTATATTTAATTAAACTTCAATGATATATTAATAATTTACCTTTTTAACATATTTATTGTTTTAATTAAAAAAAATAAAGTCATCTTCCAATTTAGGTCAATTTTCTGGATTTGGACAGACTTTTATAAATTATAAAGTTGGACATTACAAATTTCAACTTTCATCAAAATTTTGTGAGTTGGAAATGAAAATATACAACACTAATTATTCTATGGTGTAAATCAAAGCCTTGCCTAAGAGAGTGTAAATGAATTTATATAAAATTCTTTCAGTTTAATCAGAAATTTTGAATTCAAATAAGTGGTGAATCCAAATTTTTTTATGGGATAGCAAATTTATAAAATAAAAAATTTGTAAATAAAATTTATCAAAATCCATAAAAATTTAAATTACAATTTATTGATATAAGGAAAATGTCAAAAAAAAAAAAACTACAATCATTTTCGATGAATTCTCATATTTTTTATGCGATTTATAATATTATTATGGCTAATATTTAAATAAATTACTTTTTACAAATGTATCGAGTTAGTAGAATACAATAATAAATCAAATTAATTATAATACATATATTAAATTATAAATTAAAGATTATTAAATTATGAATTGAAATAAATCAAAAAAATAATTAGAAATATGAATAATTGATATTTTGGATATGATTGAAATACTGGTAAAGTAAATATTTGGATATGCAATTTTTGCATACTTATATTTTTCTATTATTATATATAAAAAAAATTCATTTTTTTATAATTGTTAATCTATTATAAATATACAATTATTTTAAATATTTTTTAAAAAATATTTTTATTATTCTTTAAAATCCTATCTATAGGCTTTATATTAATTCTGGATATTGGCTAAAAAAAATTTCAAGTTTTTTATTTTTAAAAAATAAAATGAACTTTTTTTTTTTTCTATAACAATTTATTTAGGGCTTAGGGATGGTGATGAGGACGACAAACTTGATCGTCCCACCTCAGTTATCACAAATTAGAACAGATGGTGCAGCGTCAGCACCTACACCTCCAAATCTATGATCAATTAATTTCTCAACATCGGTCGGTTCGCCGGTGTTGGCCCATAAATTGTCCAACCACGTGTACCGCGATATTTCGTCCCGTGAATAAGACCATCTACTTTTTAAATTTCTCGAACACCTGCACGATATTTTGGAATTAGGAATATTTCAGTTGAGAGTTGGAAGGCACTGAGACAGAATATGCCCAAACAAGAGGCTGTAACAAATTCTAGCCCTAACGTATTTCTCGTGATAATATCGTGATATTTTGTCAACTTATCTTTGCCTTCGTCTTCCTCTTCCTTGGGACACCTATGACCTATATAAGGGGCCCGAAACAGGCTGTATTCTCCATTCATTCTCATCCATTAAAGCTTACAAATTACAGAATACCTGAAAGCCTACGCTTTCTTTTTATTTGCTCAACAATGGCGTTGACGAAAACCCTAGCTGAGCGTCTCTTCAGAATTTCCAAAATATCAAACCAGTCCTTGACTAATTGTCGCATTTCAAACCCGGCTGTTCTGCCTCGGGTCCATCATAATCCGAGCCAAACCAACATTGCTCCTGATTCCGGTGATAATGGCATATTCAGGCGGTTGTTTCATAAGAGAGCCATTTTCCAGCCTCCTACTACGCCGGAGATCAGATTGATGCAAATCGGGGAAAACCTCAGGGAGAAACTTGGGGCTTTCGACATTGTTAAGGATCGCATTAGATTAGACGGATTAATACCGCCGGCGATTGGTGATTTGCACGTATCGCCGGCGGATAGGGAGCAGGAGAACGGGGAATTAACGGTTGAGGACGCGAGAAAGCTCCTGAAGGCGGCGCAACTGGAGATGGTGAAGTCGCGGTTAAGAGAGGTGGAGAACAGCTGGATACCATATCGTGAGTTCGTTCGGATATGCGGAGAAAGCTGTTCGGATCAGGAACAAGGAATCCGGGTCGCGGAAACGCTAGATGAATCGGGAACCGTTATAGTATTGGGAAATGCGGTGTTCCTCAAACCGGAGCAGGTAAAATTATCCTCTACTGTTTGAATCGAATTCAAATAATAATAATTGGAATTGTTTATCTCTGCTTATAAACTTGTTTTACAGATTTAACATTACAATGCATATGCTCCATGGAAACTGATTTCAATTAACCAGATAATTACAATTTTTTTCTTTAAATTCTTTGAAAAATCTGGCAACTACCGAGAACTGATATTTCTTATGATTATTTTCTGTATGTTTCTTTTTCGACAGGAGAATGAAACTTTGTTGTTTCTCAAGATCTAAGGACATTAAAAGCCCTTCAGTTTCTACGGTGACAAAGCTTGTTTTCATCGCCGGTATAAGGCTTATGGGCTTAAAATCCTATTTAGCCTTATCACCTACAAAACCTAATTTTTCTAAAAAGGAAAAAAAATTATTATGAAGAAAAAGAGGGGAAATTTTCTACCCAACTTTTCTTTGATAAGAAAATAAAAGGGTATTGATTTGTTTGATGGTAAACTAATTATATAGATCGGATTCATTGATTAATCAATAACAAATTGTGATATAAAAGAATAGACCTTTTAAGTTTTTGTTATTTCTAACCAATCACATTTTTCTTTATAAAAAGAATTATTTCATATTTTTCTTCTCTCGTGTTGCTCTCAATTTATGTTTTTGATTTTCAATTTTAGTTTAGTTTTCTGTTTTTCATTCCATCTGCTAAAGTTTTAAGATTGATGAGATTTTTGAATAGTGTGCTAACAATTATTCGAATTTTCTATAATTCTTTTTAATAGTTATTTTCAAGATTATTTTGGATTGACATGTATTTTATATCAGTAGTTTATTGATTTGAAATTTTAACCGTTAAATGAGTATCTTGTGATCTGACCGTTGGATTGACATGCATTTCATCTAAATCATTTATTGATCTAATATGAACTGTTGGATTAGTATTTTATGATTTGAACATTTTATTACACTTTATGTACCCATAAAATAAAATAAACTGAGCCTTATTTTATTAATTTCATTTTGTTTTCCAACGAGCATTTGCTAACAAACAATAAAATAAAAAAGCGGCAAGAAATTGAATAGAGAAATCTTTTACCCAAATAGTTTTTTTTTTTCCTTGTGTTATTGTTATTACAGATAGTGAAACACATTGAAGGATTAATTCCAACACCAGCAACAAACCCAAAGGATCCAAGAAGACAGGAATTGGAAGTAATGGAGAAACAAAAGGCCGCCATAGACGCAAAAGCAGGAACCCAAGTCAAGCGAGAGCTATATTGTGGGCTTGCTTATCTAGTTGTCCAAACAGCAGCTTTCATGAGGCTGACTTTCTGGGAGCTTTCATGGGATGTGATGGAACCTATTTGCTGCTATGTGGCTTCCACGTATTTCATGATGAGCTACGCCTTCTTCCTCAGGACAGCCAAAGAACCTACCTTTCAAGGTTTCTATCAGAGCAGGTTTGAGGCTAAGCAGAAAAAGCTGTTCAAACTCCACAATTTCGATGTTCAGAGGTATAATCTGCTTCGAAAATTTTGTTACCCTTGGGAGCAGGATGCCCTGCCTTTTGATCCCTTGAGCAATTACACCAACAAATGCTAATTCGGACTCATACTAATTCAAACAATACTCAGAATTTTTGATGTAATTTTAGAATTTAGGTGCGGCTCTTATCTAACCTGATCCCGAGAGTGTATTATTGTTCCCCTAGCTTAACCTTCATTTACATATAGAAAAATCATTATATAATTTTGTAGTTAATATTTATTTACTACCGTTTTTTCTGGAAAAAAATTATTATTTTTACTGTAAAAAAATTAAAATTTGAAGTTTTCGATAGATTTTTAAAAAAAAATAATTATACATTTAAACTGTTACGTCTGTCTATTTGGGATACTAATTGATGCACATAAATTGAATTCAAATAAGTTAAGATGACTGGAAATTAAGAATACTGTAATCGAAACATCAATACGATCATTGTCTAATTATGGATTCAAAGAAAGTGAATAATTAGTATAGAAACTTGTGATGCTATATTATCGAGTGAGATTGATAAGAGAGACAAAATCGTTAATTTATGATTTTTAATCCAACGAGCAAATTGTGAGCATAGTATATCAAGACATAAAATATGTTAAAAAAAGTTTGTAAGTAAAATTTTATATCAAAATTTTTCTATTTAGAGTCTCAAATAGACAACATAAAATATAGATCCTGGATTAGCTTTAGATATATTGAGTACTTTAGGGTTAAATGAGTATGTCACAATAAATTAAATGAGTTAATGAGTTAAAAACAACCTAATTTATTTATATCCAACTCATACCCACCCTCCAATGAGGCTATTTTATCCTTATTTAGATCAGGAATAATTTGAATAATAGAATTAAAAATAATTTATATTCCTATTCTAACATATAATTGGAAAATATAAATCTTGGAATTATATTTATCCTCCTTTCGATGTCAAGAAACCGTAACCAACAGGACATAAAATATGATGGCTTCGACGAAGACGACGATAATAATAATAATAATAATAATAATAATAATAATAATAATAATAATAATAATAATAATAATAATAATAATAATGCTAGCTAGTAAAAAAGTTAATTTCATTTATGATCACTGAATTTTGTTTAACTTACTCTAAAATAATATTTAAATATTTTGTAACACAAAAATCACTAAACTATTTTTTTTTCCAGAAAAATTATTGTGTTTTTTTTATTATTTCTTCAATTTTATTTTTATTTTATTCAATTATTTACTATTTATGTTTGATATTTAATAATTAAGTTAATTAATTTAATAAGTAATGAAATTAATAAAATTAAATATTTTAAATATTTTTATTTCTTATTAATAATATTTTTACTAAAATATTTGTTATGTTAATAATATTTATTTTAGATTTTATTTTTAATTATTTAATTAGCTAAACAATTAAAAATAAAAAATATTTAATTTAAATTGAAATAAAATAAAATAAAATAGTTTATTTAATTTATATTCAAATTTAATATTTAATAATTTAATTAAATAAAATAAAAATGAAATTGAAGAAATAATAAAAAATGCTAGAATAATTTTTGTGGGAAAAAAATAATTTAGTAATTTTTGTGTTACAAAATATTTAAAAGTTATTTTAGAATAAAATAGACAAAACCATTGGTGAAATTAACTCCAAATAAAGGCAACCATTGAACATTGAGGTGCATCACATCATCTATTTTATTTTCACTTTTAAGTTTATATTACTTTCCATACCCTAAAATGGGAAAGGTTTCAATCATCTGAGGAAATAAAATAAGAAAAAGAAAATAGGATGAGAATATATATATATATATATATATATTCTGAAATTCACTTTGCTAAAAGTAAAATAACTATAATAGCACCATTAATCTCCCCTAATGCGCAATTCCTTAGCCATATGAACTCATGGTCGTGGGTAGTAGTGTTAATTAACCGTCCAATCTATTTAAATCGAATCAATCCACAATCAAATCGCAATTTAAAAAATAAAGTGAATTGAGTTGATTTATATTTTTTTAAAATCACATTTTGTAGATTGGATTTGATTGAATTTTTTATATTTAAATCCGCAAACCAATACACAACCCGTAAAGTTTGTATATATATATATATATATAAACATTATAAATATATATTTATTTATACTAATTTTTTATATACATAATAAAAATTTGAAATAATAAATTTTTCTAAATTCTAATCTATCATAGTATAGTTTTACATTTATTATTATATATCTTATTAAAAAAATAAAAGTGATACTTTATATTTATTTATATAAAAATATATTGTATAATTAGAAAATTAATAAATTATTTATAAATGCATAATTCTTATATTTTATAAATATAATCATTATAAAAATTTAATGAATATAATTGAAATAATATTTTTGAATTTTTAATATAATTACTACAACAATTCAAAAAATTGTTAAATATAGATTATTATTGTGAAATTTATAAATAGTAAATATTTATTAAAGAGGTAAATGACATTTATCACGATGAATATTGAATGATTAAAGAAGTAAATGACATTTTTATTTTTTTATATTTAATTCAACTTTAAAAATTTTAAATTTTTTGTATTTATTTTTATTTTAGGTTTTATTGTTGTTGTCTCATTTATATTGAATTTTTGGTACTATTGATTTTTAATGGAGTAATTTGATTATAATTTGTTGTATTTTTTTTTTAGAAAATTTCTATTATAATTTTTAAAATATGACTTGAAATGAATTATTTTATGCAATGAATTAAATGTTTATAGAATATTATAGATATTTATTTGTTAGATATTAATATTAGTATTAAAAATATAAAAAGTATATATAATTAAACTACAAGTCAATCCAATTCAACTCACAATTGTGGATTGGTGGATTGGATTGGAATATTCATGGATTGGGTTGGATAGAAAAATTTTCAAATGTAGATTAAATTAAATATTATATTTAATCCATACCAATCTGATCCGTGAACATTTCTAATCATGGACAGAACATTTTGGAGGCTACTGCCCGCCCCAAGCTTAAAATAGTACCAAATTAAGGAGCTATTTTTTGTTTAAATGGGGTATTATTCTTTTTATGCCGTTGATAAATATATTTTGAGCTCGAGACATTTTATTAGGAGTAAAATCCCATATACTATTAGCGCAGAAACCCTAGACTAATGGGATATTATTATTGCATATACCCATTCTATATTTAATATTTTTGGGGCTTAATGAATTACTAGTATATCATCCTACTAATTAATTTGTATATTCATTTAATTGGATTATACTTCATTGATTCCAAGCCAAAATTTGGAAATAAACCTATATGTACTTGACTCAATTGAGTAGGCAACTCAAGGGTAAATTCGACTAAAGTGTTTAAAAGTTGAAAGTATTCAGTCAATGTATTATAAAAAGTATTGCTTATTCTTTTTCACCAAAAGAATATATTATGTTTAGTTTTTTTTATGCAATCAAACTTTAATGTTTTAAAAACAAAATTATTGGGAAGCTTTTTCTTTTTCTGACAAAAATTGTATGATATAAATTTAATAAAAAAATCCATTATTATTTCCTTGATTATCTGGTCAAATATTTATGTTTCTGGTTTCAAAATTTCAATAAAATTTTGCATTACAACTTCAATTGTTTTTTTTTTAATTTTTGTTTTGAGGCCCCTTTAATACAATATTTTTTTTGCTCATAGTTCATCAAGAAAGTACTTTATTACTAATAAATTTTTATGAGAATCCGGTTAGTTCAAATATAAGAATGAAAATGGAAATAAGAATAGGTAGGGTTATAATTGAACCGAGCCAAGTTGAATATTGATAAACTTAGACTTGGTTTGTTTAAGTCTGTTATAAGCTCAAGCTCCACTCGAGTATATTTGAGCTCGAGCTCAGTTCATTTTAAAATTATTAAGCCTATGAGCAGCTCGAACTCAGTTTGTAAATAGTTTGTTTATTATACTTAACGGCTTAACTCGAATTCGACTCATTAACTAATAATGATAAAAACTTGAGTTCTGCTTGTTAACTAATAAAGGCAAAAGCTCAAATTCAAGCTCAAATTCGATAACAAAATATAATATTGACGAATCTTAAACGAACATATTCACGAACTTTTAAATGAACATATTCGTAAGTTTCTAAACGAATACTTTCGCGAGCTTTTAAACGAACATGTTCGCAAACATTTAAATGAATACCTTCACGAGCTAACAAACCAAACATATTAAGTTTGAGCTCGAAAAGGTTTTCGAGGTCAGATTTGAGCTCGAACTCGACTCATTAACGATCTCAAACAAGTTTTTTTTCTTAAACTGAAACCTGAATAGTTCATAAGCAGCTTGTTTCATTTATAATCCTAAAAATGAAAATAATTATTTTAGTACGTTATTTAGTTTATTTTTATTTATTAAGGAATGATAATGAAATTATACAAACTAGATATTGAGTATATAATCATTTTGTTGTATAGTTTTCATCTATATACTTTTTGTTTTATTCTTGGTTGTGGATGAAATTTATACAGTAATGTAATCTATATTGCACCGTATTTCAATATATTATTTTTATTGATATACATAAATTAATTCAAAATTCAAAATTTTTTTCTATTATTATATATAATTTGAAATTGAAATAATTTTGAATTTTTTAAATATTTTTTAATTTCTAATTTAATATATATGTGAGTGTTTGTGTATATAATTCATAATTTGGGAAGTTTAAAAAATTTAGATGTAGTTTTACGCTTTTGCAGTTTCAAAGCATGAGATTTTTTCGAATAAAAAAGGATCTTGTGGTTCATGCTATTAGTAAATTTAAGTTATTTTTTACTATAATAATATGTTAGAAAAACACTGAGCTGGTACTAATGTGTAATGAAATAAGTATCAGCTCCGCATACTTGAAATTGTAAAAACTTTATATATCAGTATCAACTCAGCATTTTCTAATATTATTACAAAAATAAAAAAAAATTAAATTTACTAATTGTACAAATCATAAGACTTTTTTTTTCAAAAAAAATATTAATACTTAAAATTGTAAATTAGAAAAAAAAAGGCTTATGACATTAACTAAATTAGAATCACTAATTCTAATTCTGTATCTCATCCTTTTTTTTTTTTTCGTATTAAGTTAGACAACATGTTTTCCTTTCATGTTGATGTAAAAATTCAATTGCTCTGTTTAGCTAAAAAAATTCATTATGCATTAAAAAATTAGGGAAAAAAAAAACAAACTATTGGTAATTGGATTGTTTTGAACCTACTGTCATATTAAAGGATTGAGTGTCAGACTGTTGGGCCACAACCTTTCTAATTCTATGGTTCACTTTCTATATGAGGAGAATCAATGGTTTTACAGAATGGCCCTACTATACTCAATCCATATAGGCCCTGTTTGTTTGACAAAAAGGCTTTTTGAAAAACAACTTTTCTTTTTTTTTAGTTTTAAAAATTTCTCTTAGAAGTGAAAAACTAAATATTATTTACAAAAAAAATGGTTTTGTAAAAATTAAAAAATAAATAATTTCATTAAAAAAAATTTAAATCTATTTTGTTTACATCCAACAATTTAAAAACCTCCATAATTGTTTGATTGGCTCCGAAATATATTATTTCAATTTCAAATTTGTACTTTTCTTTATTTATCAGGATGTTTAACGAATTGTGAGCAATACCATAAAAATAGTTAATCTTTTTACACTCAATATAAAAATAAAAATTCATTAATATTAATATATAATGACTATAATATTAAATTCGAAATCTCTCTTAATTATTAAATGAAAATATCAATAGCTTGATTGATAGACTTATGATAAATTTTGACTTTTATTGTTGTATTTTATATTAAAAATTAATTTTTAACTCTGACTGTGGAATTGATGAAAATAAATTTTTATAGATCTCATCAAATAAAATAAGAAATCAAACAATAAAAGATTTAAAAATCAAAATCAATCATATAATCGGAAAATGAGTTTTGCTATTTTCAAATGATGTCCATTTTGGACTGTTTACTACTATATATATATATATATAATTCCCACCATATAAATAAAAAAAATTATGTATTATTTTATTTATAAAATATTAATATTTTTATAATAAAAATTGATAACATATCATTTTTTATTAAAAATATATAAAAAAAATATTAATAGCACTCTATACCTTTGTCATCAGCTGTCTATGCTGACTTCACTTAATTGCGATTCTACTAAAATATTCCAATCTTTAACACTCTTAGGAATTGGAATATACCTATATACCATTTTCATGCTCTCCTTCTCTAATCATACCATATTATATTATACAAATTAATATGTAACATTTCTGTTTTTAGCTCAATCGTTAACATTGATATAATTTTATTACTTTTATAATAACTGAAAAAAAAATGACTTACTTTTTGGTAAACAAAAAAATAATCGCTTTATAATTATCAACAATCCAAAAAAAAAAAGCTATGGACTACTATAAATTCATAATTATTTTTGACATTATGAACTAGTATTGATTTGGAAATATTTGATTTTTTTTTTTACTTAAAATTAACCATTTTCTAAACTCAACAAGCTCTCAGTACTTCTTTTTTATTTTTTTTTGAATTTTACGATCGGTACTCTAAATACCGTTCTAAATAGGTAAATGGTAATAATACAATTTTTTAAAAACTATTTTTTTGTTATAAAATAAAAATTAAGATAATTTTATATTATAAATAATTTTTAAATTATTGAATTATTATATTTTATATATAGTTGAAATATGTGAAATTTACCCACTTGTTTTTTCCAATCACCCGTTCCTAATCTAAATCACACTTTTACCTATATTGAAAATGCAGCTACACACAATCTACAATTATAGAATTAGAACCATCTAACCCAAATTCAATCCTCTGATTTGAATTTCTTCATCTCTTCCTTTTTGATGTTTGAACATCCATCCTGCTGCTGCAGTTCCTTCTTCTTCTGCTTCTCCAAATGCATCTTCACATAAAAATTCAAGAAAAGTAGCAAGATAGCTCCATTAAGCACTGAATTGAACAGCCAGGCTCCAATTCCATTGCACCCTCCTTTCACAAAATGAAGAAATAGCACGCCCACATGGCAAACAAGGTTGCAACCTAACAACACAATCTGGCAATTGATGACGAAGGGGAAACAAGCACCGGGCAATCCAATTGCCGTCCAGAATCTATACCCATACACCACAGAGTAAATCAGAGTAGCTAACAGGATCGCAATTACTTGAAAAGATTGTGAGAATTCAAGCCACAAGAAGGAGACAAATGTCTGTATTGCGTTGTTAAAAAGATGAAAATAAGCCAATTTTCGCAGCCGTAAGATGGTGATGAATGTTCGGAACATGTGGAGGAATCGAGAGAGATAATACATATATGACCAGAAGAAAACCCGACCTGAAGGGCGGGTGCCGAGAGGGAAACAGAGAAGCCACTGGAACGGAGTCATCGACCGCCGCCAGAACCACCGGGTCTCTCGGATCTCCGAGGCGGTTGAGAGGAGAGTTCCGGCGAATATTATGGCGGAGATTAAAGCCATGGAGAGGCTGTGGACTGCGGGGATTGGACCTAGAGGAACTGTACGTCCACGGCGGAGGATAACGACTAAGAAAATATGGACGAAAGTGCAAACAACGAGGTAGAAAGCGATTGAGGAGAAGAGGAATGACCAGGTGGAGCCCCATGATTGGCTGTGGCTCCACCGGAAAGTGATTATTGATGGATGCTCTGATAGGTAGTACGTGAGGGTTTGGATTACGGTAGCCATTCCGGGAAGACGACGGAAGTCACGGCGGACGAGGAGTGATTTACAAATTACAGGAGGAGGACTGGAGGAGCATCGCCCTGGTTGGTTACCGTGGTCGCATTTACTGTTTACCGTTCAGTCATCCAGATCCAGGGCTGCTTGCGTTTTTTTCTTTCGGTTTATATTTTGGTAGAAAAATGAGTTTAGGTGAGGGAAGGGATTAAAATAGGAGAGAAAGGTACGGACCGTGGTGGGCACAAAGAAATGAAAAATCTCTCTAATATTGTACGTGTCAAAATATTATTGCATACACGTGTTGCTCAACAATGTTAGAACACCAATTACATTTTTTATTTGCATTCAATATTAAAAAATTATAGTAAATTAATAATTATTGTTAGTCAAATTTGTTTAGCCGGAGGCACGATGTAGTTGTCATAATTTATTATCTTTTCACATTTTCATTTATATATTAATTGTATATAACATCATCTGATATAACATACTGACCCGCCGTTATATTAGAGAATATTATTATATATATGATATGGAATTTTCAACTATTATTTCTCTTTTAATCTTTATCGTTCAAACACATAATATTATTGTTTGTCTAATTATACTTATAAGCATAATTCATATAGATAAATAATATTAGTTCATGTCTTTATAATAAACGATAATCATAAGATATATAAATTAGAGTTAAACGTGTCCAACTTGAAACGATTATACATAATCTAAAATTCAAGACAAAAGAATGTCCACTATATCCCAAAATGCATGAATGATAGAAATACATAATGTACGAGGGAATGCTACTACAAATATGATACTGAATTTTCAACTATTATTCATTTTTTAGCTTTTACCGTTCAAACATACAATACTATTATTTGTCTGATCATACTTATCAGCAAAACCCATATAGATGAATAATATTAGTTCATATCTTTATAATAAATCATAATCATAAGATATGTAAATCAAGGCTAAATGTATCCAACTTGAAACATTTATATATAATCCAAAATTCAAGACAAAAGAATGTCCACTATATCTCAAAATGCATGAATAATAGAAACACATAATGTATGAGCTGACTTTGATTCTGAATGCTCTTACTGGCTCGGCTTTCTCGTGTCAACTCTTTCTATGGCTCCAGACCTATATACAGGAAACCCACACGCTAAGTTATCCAAGCTTACTAGTACATATAATCATATAAATTCTATTATGCATCTTATAGAATTTGTAACATGCAAATCATTGTATACTGCATGCTCTCATATTCCAATTCATCATATCACATTCATGTAATCATACCAAACAATCCATAGCATAACATTAACGTATTTGGTAAGTAGAAGCCTTTACTTGCAATCATAAACCACTGTAAGAAACTTTTCTTTTTCCATTTATTCATTACAATTGCTCAATTACTCTATACTAGATTACCGGATACGAGTTATGAATAGGAGTGCTCTCGGAACTGAAGCCACTTTACTCACTTGATCATATTGTTTATTCTGTACCCGAGTCAAGTGATTCTTGGAGCTAAAGTCAACTTGACTCATAAATAAATAACTGCTAGCATATTGGGTCAAGGGCGCTCTTGGAGCTGAAACCACCTTGCCCGAAAATGACGCATGGAATAATTCTATGGTACCATAACCACCCTCAATGGTGTACCATCTATCTTATAGTTAGTCCTAGTACGAGTAAAGGCATTAAGTCTTTTCCTTTATTCGCATGAACCATATTTCATTATCATAATAGCATTTCCATGATATCGCATAGCAACATGAATAATGGAGTATCATATCATATTAATTCTCATTTCAATAGCATACCATTATAATTGGTTCATATAGAAACACCCTTGTCATCTTATACATACTCATATATTCATATCTTATCATGGTTCATATATCATCATATGCATATCCATTAAATCTCATGTTATATCATAGCATATAGGTCATAATATCATTAACATATCGTGCCATAATGACTGATTCACTTAAGGTCATCCATGTATCACTTCTGTATATCATACATCATATAAGGGTCCATGTGTCATCGTATTCACATTTAATTTCTCATGTCATGATAAATACAAAAGGTGTATGCTGAATTGCGAGAGTGGTGAGTGCACCTCTAGTGTCGTGAGCGTGACTTTCGCAATAACAGCAACACGAACACAATATTTTCTCATGCCAATACTCTTTTTAACTCGTTTCTAAAACCACAGCATCGTTGTATATATATATATATATATATATATATATATATATATAAGAATACCATTACCAATATGTCATTACTCATGTAATCCATCTCATATCAATATAACATGTAAATCATACATAAGTCATCTAATTACTTCATATAACAATTCTCAACTATTTAGATCATATTTCATGACATTCAACAGTAATATATCATTCAATATACCTATGCTCTAGCAATCATACAACCAGAAAGTAAATAAATATGATTGTAGGTACAAATCTTAATCTATGGAGCCAAAACTATCACTCTTATGTCTCTCTAATATTTTGGGTCCCTTCCTCACCTTCTGTACCATTCCAGAAATACTTCTGGAAATTCTAGAATGCAAATAGAGAATTCGATTTATGGGGCTATTCAAGTCCAACCTTGTGTTCTTGAGAAGAATACTCAAAAATCCTTGTTTAAACCCTTTTAATTCACTCTCAAATGGGGGGGGCGGGGGGGGGGTGAAGAAATAGCTCTTTAGTCATTCTCAGATGTGAGGGAGCAGCTAAGGTTGTTAGAAAGGTGAAAAAGACGAAATAAGATCGAGTTTATATATAGTAACTGTCTAGACAAAATCGCAAGCGTGATCCTTGAATCGTGAGTGCGATTCTATTTTGCCCATTTTATCTCAATATAGGCAAAAACCGATCCATTTTATATATTTACTTTTAATTATCATAATACCCCTTATGTTCCACATTACGTCTAAACCCTATTTTGTGGGTATTACATTGTCTGTTGTGGCGGACCCGGGAGTTTAAGTTTGGGGAAACTAAAGATGTAATTAAGTCGAGTTGGATTGATATAGTGTTAAACTTGTGTTCCATTCGATTAAAATTTGTTCGAGCTTTCCTTTAATTGTTCAAAATTCGACTTGAAAAATATTCAAACTACTCAAATTCGACTCAACAAAACTCGAATCAATAAAAAAAAATACAATAAATAATAGTTCAGCTTGACTCGACTCAAAATCAGCTTGAATTAACTCAATTAAGATCAAATATATTTAAATTTAATAAATATTAGAAATCTACTACTCAATTAAACTCTCGAGTTTTATGAATCGAATATTGTGATACTCGAATTTAATTCGACAAAATAGTCAAACTACTCAAGCTTTAAACTCGATTCGATTAACTCTGAGTTGAATTTGAATATTTTACGAGTTGAATTTGAATAATTTGCAAGTAGCTTAATTCATTTACAACTCTAAGAGGATCAAACTTAAATATATATGCTAGTAGAGAATTATACTATTCATATTTGGTTATTCAACTACTATTGATCTTTATTCTATTTCTCTAACAAGTTAATTTGGTTATTGTATTTTTTTTTTCCTTTGGTTGCTTTGTTATTCCCCATATGATTGTTTAAAAAGACTTGGAGGAAAGAATTTTTATTTCTTTTAAGAGACAAAGCTTTCTAAAGAAATTAAAAAAATTAAATAAACAAAAATTTGAGAGTATAAAGAAATTAAAAATCAAGTAAACTTTTCAAAATAAAACAATAATTTTATAAAAAGTAGGACCCAATTTAGGAAAATATAAAATTTAAATCTATTTTATGAAATTTTCCTTTTGAAGTAGGGGTCATGGCCACTACATACCCCCCTTTAGGTTTGCCACCGATCAATAAATCAAAAAATATAATAGATCAAAATTTTAAAAATCGTTCAATACTTTATATAACGTTTTCTTAGGGTTTTAATACGATATATGATCGATATACATTTGCTAATTGAAAATAGTAATATAATATCGTTATATTATCTGCTACAAGCGATACAGATAATATAAATCGATATAAACATTACATAACCATAAAAAAATTAAATTTTTCTAAAATATTAGTAATTTAATTAATGAATGTAAAATTTTTAATACTACATGAATATGATGACTTTGGCTACTTCAAATTAAATTATTATTAATTTAAAATATGCATATAAAATTTAAATTATAAATTTTTAATAAAAATAATATTTTTTTTTAATAATTAAAAGTTTGTGATCTATGCATTCTAATTAGGATGATACAAAACTTTCATCATTTACATCATAAAAATAATGTTTTCCTCATATTCAATAAAATATCTATTTTTTATAAAAAAATCAAAATATTATTTTATTAAGAAATTGTTTGCTTAATAGTGTTTATTATAATTGTATTAGAAAATTATTATATAATTTTTATTTTTTAAATAATATTTATTTAAATATTTATTAACTTAATATATTATATATCAAATTTTGTTGTACATTTTTTTGTTAGTTATATTTTAAAATTTATTATGCTAATTAATAGATACAGTCCAATTCAGCAGATAAGGTTACACTAATACCAATATGGTCTAATACAGTCCAATTCAACCGATAAGGTTACACTGATACTAATACTAATATATTATACAAAATCGTTATTTAAAACCTTGCAGCAGACTAAAAATCATTATTAATATAAAAGCTAATATGAATTATATGAAAAGCTAATATTCTTAATTATATGCATTATATGAAAAGCTAATATTCTTAATATACAATTTTAATTCAAGAATTATTGATTTAAAATTTGAAAATGTATCAATTTTCTTTTATCTCAATATTATTATAATACTCATTCCCTAAAACTTATTTTATTTTTTTTATAATTTCTCATTTTGGTATTTTAAAAATGAAAAGTTATAGCATAATGGAGAACTTGACGGAGTCACATTTGTAATAATCTTCCATGAAGGAAACATTATAAATTGCACCATAATTTTATAGAATTCAAACTTCAATATTTGTAAAAGAAATTTATCATATAAGTGGACATTCTATTTAGCTGATTAGTGCAGTGATAGTTTTTGAAAAATAGAGAGTTGTAAGTGGGCTTTGATTGTAATATGTGGGTTTAATTTGTTGGGCCTAGTGGACTAACTTATTGGGCTTGTCAGATCGAAATTTCCATTTTTCTTATTGGGATGTTCACATAAATATATAAAAAAAAAGCCTAATTATTTATATAAATATTGATGCTTAAAGTTTTTTTAAAAATGTTAAATGGAATGAAAGGTCCGAAAATATTATAACATTACTTTCATTTAAAGATTTTTTCAAAACTAGCCAAAATACCTAAAAAATATTATAAGAGTATATAAATTCGAAAAGTCACCCAAAGTTACCAAAAAATGCACATGCAGTATATCTATGGTATACTTTGGATATACTTTGGTTTGATATTCTTAAGAATATCTTGAGTATACATTTGATATATTTTTAGAATATCTTATATATATTTTGGAAAATCTTGAAAATTTCTTAGGAATATCGTGAGTATACTTAGTTGATTTTCACCCAAAGAAAAAAGAAGAATAATAAATTAAATAACACTAATTAATATCACTACAAAAAATATATATAATTCAGCAACAATATCAAATCTTTCAAACAAACCAAAATAGAATATGGCACATGAAGTTAATAGATTTTCTTTTCCACAAAAAAATTTTCATGACTTCTGTAAATCCCTAGCCTTTTCAACTTCCCAGCATTTCAAATACCCAGAGATCATAGAATGCTAAGATATTTGGTTTAATAAGAATCTAGAATAAAACAAATTAAATAAAATTCAATTACAACATAAATTATCAAAAGAATAATGCTATCATATTATTTTATTGCATTGCATCAATACTTGGAATTAAAAACTTCAAAAATTAAAATCCCATTGAACAAAATCTAGTGAGGGAAAGCTGAGACTTAACCATGGTAAAATGATTAATACTCCACATGAATCATTTTCATTGGTACATAACCGCATAAAACTACATATATATCAACTCAAATAAGTGAAAGTTGAAGTTCTTCGGTACTTACGAGCAGTTAAATCATATGCACGCTTCTTCTTCATTATAAGCTCCTATTCACCAATGATTTTATAGATGTCAACAAAGGTTATGTTAAAAGCTTGCTATGTATTCCACACCACAACCATAAAAGGATTATGCATCTTCTTTCTCATCCTTTCTCCATGCCGCTTCTTAGGCGAGTGACATCGACACCTTCGTCTTGCTCTAAATTACTTTAATGAAAATTTTTGAAAATAAAAAATTAAAAAATGGCTAAAAATGAAAATAACTTGGGTAAAAATAAAAAGAGAAAAAAAGAATGATAATTCTACAAATAAAACATAAAAAGACGGTATTAGTGAAATTTCCCCAGTGTTTAAAGCGCATAAAAATATTACAAAAATACATACATTCAATTTTTATTTAAGATTTATTTGAAATTTACTGTATGTTTATCCAATATTTACAAAAAAAATTAATAAAAGTTGAAGTTACCAAAGTTTACCTAAGGTTTACGCGAGATTTATCCAATATTTACTTAAAGTTTACCAAAGGTTTCTCCAAGATTTACCAGAAAATTACATAAAGTTTAAGTTACCCAAAATTTATTCAAATTGTTGGAAATATGGAGCACCAGGGGGGGTTGAATTGGTAGGAAATATAAATTTTTTTGGCTTAATGGATTTTTTTGAGTGTTTGAACAATGTGCAAATAAAACATAGAAAGTAAAGGAGAAAAAGAAGATTGTACACAAAGATTTATAAAGGTTCGAGTGTTAACAAACTCTAGTTCTCTCCCCAATCGCAATTGGGAGTTCTATTATCTCAACTTGATATTATAAGAGAGTTCCTAACTAACTCACAACTAGAGAGTTTTCCTAACTCACCCACAACTAAATATTTTCTCAAGACTCACATTGAACCCAAATCCCTTGTGTTTTAATGGCTCACATAATAACCAATTCCTTGTGTCTTGAATAAGCTCATACACAATCCAAACAAGGGTTTTTCTCACTATGATCACTCTTACAACCTATACCATAAGTGTTTAAGTTTAACACTTCAACCTTTCTTACAAAAGATATGAGAATTAAAATTGTAAGAGTTTTGACACACTTAAAATTAAACTCTTATTGTCTAAGGCCTTTTGGAGGTTTATTTATAGTGTTTATATTCCAATTAGCCGTTACATATGGTACCAAAACTATTTCTAATGTTATAAAAAAGATTGACTCAAAGTTGTCTGATAGAGACAGTTTTCCAGTCGGAAAATTCATTTATTTGTTGGAGCCTTACACGTGGCAGCCTTAATTTTGTCCTTTTCTTCAACGGCTAGTTTCAGTCAAATGTCCCAGTCGGAAAATTTATTTTTTTGGAATTTACTTGTCCCAGTTTGCATTTGCTACTAGAACTTTGAAACATCAGAATGCAGTGTTTTTCCGGTCATGACATATATTGTCCTTATCTGTACTTGAGTTCCGGTCGGGAGTTATGTGTCTCAAGGAAATGTTTGATTTGTTCAATAAGCAAATCAAATCCAATTGATTTGAAACTTTGTACACTATCAAAATAACATTGGATGAAGACATTTGTAACATTTAATTTGATTGTTAAGCTCAAAATAGAGATCGATCACTCTAAGGTTAACAATCTCCCCCTTTTTAATTTTGACAATCAAACTAAGCAAAATAATTAAATTGATCATCCAAAAATGAAATTAACATGTTCATAAACAATTATGTTAAGTTTCAAGTCAATCTATCATGTTCCAAAGATCTCTCCCCCTTTATATTCATACATTTTGCTTATGTTTTCTTAAATTTCTTCCCATTTGTCAAGATCAAAAAGAATATAAGTATAACATAAGATCAATCACATAGGGTATAAAGAGAAAAGATAAGAGGGAATATTAAAAATTTTAAACATGATACCAAAAGATTATGCTACATAAAATGTTCCTTTAACAAGGATATGAAAATAACAAATGATATCAATTGTTGGTCGCACAAACACATATCAAAAACATCAAGATAAGTATATCATCTTAAAGCATAAAATATGAGTTTAAAGAATGCTTATCGATATGAAGACCGTTCATTTTGTTAAGCATGCCAAGTTTGAGTTTAATGGGGTTGATCACTTGAAAGAAAACATTTTGTTGAGCATGTATCTTTGACCACTTTTGGGCAACCTACAAAAGAATCAAACAATTTTTTGTACCCATTCAAATTTAAGTCCATGGGGATTAGCTCTAGAAGGTTCCCAATGAGCCTTCCGTATAAAAGAATGCTTGTTTATGTGCCTAAATCTCATACAATAGTGACATTGCTTGGATTTAAGTGTTTCTTACCACTTTGCATGGGGTTTAGGTTTCACAACATAAAAATAATGTGAATGTGAGCAAGCATAATATTTTTTGGTATGTGAAATCTTATGTGCATGCCTTTTGTATAAAAAGACATGGTTGGTCTTTTGAGGTTTCCCTCTTGAACCATGTGAGCTTTTATTACTTTTCTTTTGAGTAGTGGCTTTGGTGTGTGCCTTGCCTTTGGCTTTAGAGCCAATTACCTTAATAAATGAGGTTTGTGATGTGCTAGCCTTAACGAATATTGACCTAGGCGGAGATGATAAAGTTGAAGCTTCATTGAAGCCTAAACCATGTCTCACTATAGGAGGTCTTTGAGATACAATGAGTGTATCCAAATTATCTTTCCCCTTGTGAAATTTTGAAATCGAGTTTCTAAGCTCTTCAATCTCACTTTTTAAAATATTATTTTCTTTAAGCAAAGAAGATGTTGAAGGTTTTGATGAAAGATCATCCAATGATTTCCTAAGAGATTCATTAGATGTTTTAAGCTCTAAAATAATTTTTTTGTAGATCATCAAAATCATTTTTCAAATTTAAATACTTTTTTTTATGAAAAGCACTTTTCTTTTTAAATTTTTCAATTTCAAAGGTCATAACTTCTATTAAAATATCATCATCATCATCATCATTATGCATGTTATCAAAAGATTTAGATTTAGAACATACCTCATAGGAGTCCTCTTGTTGAGCCATGAAGCAAGAGGCGGCTATTTCTCTTTCGCTTAAGGAGCTTTCATCACTTGAGAGCTCATGCCTTCTTTGCTCATGTATGAACTCCTTTTGTGTGTTGAGTACTTGGAGGATTGATTGAAGTTATTGCCATACCTTTTCTTTTCCTCAAGCTTTAATCTTCTCATAAGGTTGACAATCTCTTGATCATTATCTTCTTTACTCCTTTCCTCTTGGCTAGAGCTTTCATCTTCATAATACTTGAAGTTGAAGCTTTGAAAGCTAAAGCCTTTTTTCTCCTTTTGAAGCTCTATCTCCTTGTCTTTTGCCAAAGCCATCTCATGTGTGAGAAGCTTACCAATGAGCACATCGATGGACATTTTACTTAAATCATCATTGGCATTCTCAATAGCGGTAACTTTTGACCTGTACTCCTTGATGGGAAGACTTTTCAAAATTTTGTTGTTGATATCTTTAAGTTTAAAGTGCTTCCTAGCCTTTCTTAAGTTCTTGATGATAGCAAGGAGTCGGTTGGTCATGTCGGTAATAGACTCAAAAGATTTCATCTTGAAAACCTCATATTTGGACATGAGCAATTGGATTCTCTTGGACTTCACTTGTTTGGTTCCTTCATAGTAATTCTCTAAGGTTTTTCAAATGCCATGAGCGCTTCTACAATGCAACACTTTGAGACTATCTTCCTGAGGAATGGTGGCAAGGAGAATTGTCATTGCTCTTTTGTTTCTTTCATTTGCCTTCTTTTGAGCATTGAACCAATCATGAAGAGAAATTTCTTCCTCTACACCTTCCACTTCCTTGGTTGGTGGCTTCCACTCCTTGTAGATAGTGTCCTACAAATCGATAAATTCACTATCAATAAAGAGCTCCATTTGAAACTTTCATTGAGTAAATTTAGCACCATCAAAAATAGGGAAATGATTGCAAACTTCACCCTTCATCATCTTGATCTTTTCTCTCGCACTTAAGCCTTGAATAGAGAGATCAAGGCTCTGATACCAATTGTTGGAAATATGGAGCACCAAGAAGTAGGGAGGGTTAAATTAGTGGAAAATATAGATTTTTTTGGCTTAATGGATTTCTTTGAGTGTTTGAGCAACGTGCAAATAAAACATATTAAGTAAAGGAGAAAGAAAAGATTACACACAAGAATTATAGAGGTTCGGGTGTTAACAAACCCTAGTCCTTTCCCCAACCGCAATTGAGAGTTCTACTATCTCAACTTGAGATTATAAGAGAGTTTCCTAACTAACTCACAACTACAGAGTTTTCCTAGCTCACATAAACTAAGTATTTTCTCAAGGCTCACACTGAACCCAAATCTCTTGTATTTTAATGGCTCACACAACAACCAATTCTTTGTGTTTTGAATAGGCTCACACACAACTCAAACAAGAGTTTTTCTCACTAGGATCACTCTTACAACATATGCCCAAGTGTTTAAGATCAACATTTCAACCTTTCTTACAAAAGATATGAAAATTAAAATTGCAAGAGTTTTGGTACATTTAAAATTAAACTCTTATTATCTAAGGCTTTTTGGAGATCTATTTATAGTGTTTACTTTCTAATTAGCCGTTACATATGGTGCCAAAACTATTTCTAACGTTCTAAAAAAGATTGATTCAAAATTGTCTGATAGAAACAGTTTTCCGGTTAGAAAATTCATATATCCTTTGGAGCTTTATATGTGGCAGCCTTAGATTTGTCATTTTTTTCAACAGCTCTTTAACGACTAGTTTTAATCAAATGTCCCGGTCGGAAAATTTATTTTTCCAGTCTGTACTCAAGTCCCGGTAAGAAATTTACCTGTCCTGGTCTGCATTTACTACTGGAACTTTGAAATATCATAATGCAGTATTTTTCCGGTCAAGACATATATTGTTTCGGTCTTAACTTGAATCCCGGTCGGGAGTTATGTGTTTCCAGGAAATGTTTGATTTGTTTAATAAGCAAATCAAATCCAATTGATTTGAAACTTTGTATATTATCAAAACAATATTGGATGAAGACATTAGTAATATTTAAGTTGATTATCAAGATCAAAATAGAGATCAATCACCCTAAAATTAACACAAAATTTATCTAAAATTTACCAGAGATTCATCTAAAGTTTACTAAAAAAATTAGTAAAGTTGAAATTAGCAAAGGTTTACCGTCAATCTCTCAACTAAAAATTACCAAAAATATATCAAATATTTACCAAATTAATTAACCTTAATTAAATTAATTAAATAATAATTAAAAATAAATAAATGTGTGTATAAAGACAAGTGGTAGTCATACAAGTTATTGAAATTTTTAATCCATATTTAAAAGAGGGAAAAAATTCATTTCTTTCTCAAATTGAACAAATCTTTTACTAAATAAGATTTTGTTATCTCTTCATTCTTCCGTATGTAACCTAAAACCAACAAACACTTCATCTGTTCCTTTCTTTCAAATTTTCTACTCTTCTTCTTAATTTCTTTACCTACTAAACACCATCTTATCAAATTATCTTTGTATAAAATGTTCAGCATCAGAACTTGCAGGTGTTGATGCGGAGAGCATGAAGAAATTTGAAGAGCTTAGGAGTTGTATATTCATGTTTGTCAAGTTCACAGTAATGCTGAGTTAATTTCATCTATAATCACTTAATTTTGATATTATTACAGTAAAGTTACATAATTTTTATATCTTATAAAAATCATTTAATTATGATTTAATTTCAGTAAAGTCATTTCCAGTAATTTTTTTAGTGGTCAACAACTGAAAAAATCGTACTAGTATCTCTATTGGCATATGAGACATGTCACATTACTGTACAGGTCAAATAGAGTCTAACATTCTTTTTTTTTAACCGAGTTTAGCATTCTAATTGACATCATTTTTAATTTATAATACTAACGTAAATGCTGAGTTATAAGCATATATGGTAATTTATTTGATTTGTACAATGATGTGACGTGTTAACTAGATGCTAGTACAACTTTTCCGGTTATTGATAGCTGAAAAATCATTAGAAATGATTTTACTGAAACTGAACCATAGTAAAATGACTTTTATGAGACAAAAAAATTTATATGATTTTACTGCAATAATATTAACATTAAGTAACCATATATAAAATTAAGTCCAGTAATGTTTTCTTATCTTTAAAAAAAATAAAAACATTGATAAAAATAAAAATGATAGAAATAAAAAAACAGAAAAAATTGACAATAAAAGTGAAAAAAAAAATTTATAAAGGCGTATTTCTTGAAATTTCCTGATTTCTAATTCCAGGCCAATAATGGGCCTTCATGTTTCATATTTGGCGTCCAAGTTCGTGCTAATAAGATCGGAAATTTTACAAAAATGAAAAAAATAAAAAGCTCTCAATGTTATTTTCAAAAATATTAAAAATTAAAATTTATCAAAAATTTATTTAATATTTATATAAAATTAATAAAAATTAAAGCTATAAAAATTTTATCAAATATTTACTTAAAATTTATTCAAGTTATACCCAGAATTTATCCAATATTTACTAAAAAATTAATGAAAGTTGAAATTATACAAAATTTACTCAATATTTACCAAGGTTTACCAAAAAATTATCCAAAATTGGCCTAAAATTTACTCAAAGTTTACTACAAAATTAATGAAAATTGAATTTACAAAAAGTTTATCAAAGATTTACTTAATATTTACTTAAGTTATATCAAATGTTTACAAAAAATTAATAAAAGTTAAAATTATACAAGGTTTATCAAATATTTACTTAAAGTTTACTCAAGTTATACTCAATGTTTACAAGAAAATTAATGAAAGTTGAAATTAGATTTATCAATGTTTACTCAGGATTTACCAAGATTTATCCAAAAATTATCTAAAATTTACTTAAAAATTACCCTACATTTACCAGAGGTTTACCTAACATTTTCTCAAAAAATTAATGAAAATAAAAATTACATAAGTTTTACCCAATATTTATCTAAAGTTTATCCGAAATTTACCCAAAATTGGCCTAAAATTTACTCAAAGTTTATTACAAAATTAATGAAAATTGAATTTAAAAAGGTTTATAAAAAATTTACTCAATATTTACAAAAAAAATTAAAAATAAAAGTTGAAATTACATAAGATTTATCAAAAATCTACTTAAAGTTTACTCAAGTTATACCCAATTTTACAAAAAAAAAAATTAATGAAAGTTGAAATTACATGAAATTTACTCAAAATTTATCAAGTAAAACCCAAAAATTACCCGAAATTTATCCAAGATTTACCAGAGGTTCATCTAATATTTACTAAAAAAAATTAATGAAAATTAAAGTTACGAAAAGTTTATCCAAGATTTATCTCAAGATTTACTTGATGTTTACTTAAAATTTACCACAAAATTAATAAAAGTTGAAATTACATAAGATTTACCTAAATTTATCCAAAATTTACCTAATATTTATTTAAACTTTACTCAAAATTTATCCAAAATTTACCATAAAATTAATGAAAATTAAAATTACAAAATGTTTTTTAAAGTTTATTCAAGTTATACATATTTACCCAATGTTTATAAAAAAATTTATCAAAGTTGAAGTTATGTAAGGTTTATCTAAAATTTATCCAATATTTATCCAAATTTTACCTAATATTAAGTCAATCTCTCAACTAAAAATTACCAAAAATCTACCCAAAATTTACTAAAGTAAATAATATTAATTAATTTAATTAAATATAAGTTTACATATTTTTTATAATTAAAATTTATTCTAGATTCACTTTGGTAATTAAGTTAATTAAATTCAATTTTACATATTTTTACTAATTAAGCAATGATTAAAAATAAATAAATACATATATAAATATTAATAATAGTCATGAAAATTAATAAAGTTATTAAATGTAAAAAATGATCAAATGAAAAATATATTAAATTACCATCTGAAAAAAAAATAAAAAAACTGATAAAAATAAAAATCTGAAAAATAAAATTAAAAATACGAAATTTTTACCCTATAATATAATTGAAAAAAACTTTTCAATTCTGGCGTAACATGTAAATTTCCCACTCAAATAATCAATCCTAATTAGAAGTTTGCAAATCGAGCAGTCAAAAAGGAATCAAACTTTCTTCTATTAAATCATCACCGTTCAATCGTTTCCGAGAAGAAGCGCAGCCGCTTGATGAAGTGGGACGCAGTCACTAGTGAAGGGAAGATTTGGAGGAGTAGGCTCGAGAATCTTCCAGGGAAGTTTTCGATTTCTCGCCTAATATTTAGGTTCCTTTCGTAGACTTCGTATTTGTCTTCACTTTCTCGTTTTTCTCCTCCAAGATCAAAGCCTTTTGATTTATCAACTGTAATCAGGTCAGTAATTCTTTTCCAATTAGTTCTTTATTTCGAAGATTTTGTTTTATTAGGCACATATTTGAAGATGGGAAACAAAAAAGTGCAAAAGATTTTGCTTTTGTTGGTAATTCTGTTCAAATTTTTTGGGTTATTTATCTTTCTTGTATTGCTGCATGATTCATGAATTTGTATCTGTTGGATTTATGCATGTTGGTTGGTTCTTCTGACTGGTTTATTGCGGCTGTAAGATTCCTGAATTTTATTTAGGTTTAGGTTTCAGGAATTTAGGGATTCAATTAACGACCTTGTTTATGGGGATTTTATGTTTAATTGGCTTCTATTTTTTTATTGAGTTTTGTTTGATTGCAGGCATTGGGTTTTGGCTTTTTGATAAGGCGAGATGGTTGGTGGGTTTGGTGAATCTACTAGTGTGCCGCCTGAAAGTTCAACTTACTCAAGCAACAATGGCAACGATGCGGGGGATTTCGAATGCAATATTTGCTTTGAATTAGCTCAAGATCCGATTGTGACCCTTTGTGGTCATCTTTTCTGTTGGCCTTGCCTCTACAGATGGCTACACCATCATTCACAGTCTCATGAGTGCCCAGTTTGTAAGGCACTTATACAAGAAGAGAAATTGGTTCCTCTTTACGGTAGAGGCAAAACACAAACTGATCCTCGATCCAAATCTTATCCCGGTATTGACATTCCTAGGCGCCCAGCTGGGCAAAGACCTCAAACTGCACCCCCTCCGCCCCCTGAAGCTAATAACATTCCTAATTATGGGTTTGGTTTCACGGGAGGATTTGTACCAATGGCAACTGCGAGGATTGGGAACTTCACATTGTCAACTGCTTTTGGTGGTCTATCTTTATTCCCTTCCCTGTTCAATGTTCAGTTTCATGGTTTTCCTGATGCTACTGTATATGGAACAACATCTGGTTATCCATATGGGTTTCATGGTGGCCATGTACATGGATTCCCTCAGCCAATGAGTAGAGGACAGCAGGCTGATAACGTTTTGAAGAATCTTCTTTTGTTGATTGGTGTCTTGGTGGTTCTCGCTTTGCTTTGGTGGTAAATTGATTTCTTTCATGTTGAAGTTAAACTGGTATTACTCATGTTGAGCTGCCTTACATCATGTCTTTGTACATATACTAGTTTCTTAGGTGATTCCTCATTGTTCTCAAGAAAGATATCAATGCAATACTTTGTTGTTTTTCGTAGTTATGACACCTGTTGATGGATTTTATGTTTTTAAAGAATGCCTATTTTACTTGCAGCTTGCAAGTCGAAAGCTTTTTGGACATATTGCAGTGTAGTTTTTTGAAAGAAATTTTTGGGTATACTCAGTTTACCATATCATCTATAAACTAATCTAATTACGCAGTAATATGTATGCAAGTTGTATTCATATAAATTAATGTGTGATTAAATTAGTTATGAATGATGTCTACCTAAGAATATTTCGTTTTTAATTTTTTTTATGACATCTTTAATAGTTGTTTCTTAATATAATTGGCAATTATACCTTTTCTACTTTTGGTTGAAGCATGTGTTCTTTCTTAAAGATATAGGAGCCAAATTTATATAGTTGCGCGATAGGATTCTTACTATTTATTGTAACTGAGGATGTGGATGGTTTTAACTTAAGTAATCTTTTTCAATGTGTAAAGAGTGGAGGAATTTTGAGGACAATTCTGGAGGGAAAATGTAAACATGTAGAGCATGTTCTGATAGTCATTGAATGGTATATGGGTCAGAGAAATGAGCATATTAGTTTGCAAGATGTAGGAGTTATTGTTTCGCCAGGTTATTATTTGTGTTTTGCTAGTAATCATTATGGATCTTTATTCCTTTTCCCATATATAGCTTGGGAGAAATTGTTAGATGGATCTAGTCTATTATATTAATCCGGTAGTACAGTAATATATGTAGATTTATTAATTGTTGTATTCACATTAATCAATGTACAATTAAATGCATGTACTGTATGATTGGATTATGATACAGTAGATTGAGTCTAATCAAGAAATTATCTAGCTTGGTTATTATTACATGTCCAGTTAAGTTGTCCACCCTGCTGAAGAAGAATGTGTTAGAGATTTTATATGATTGGATGCAGTTAAAGCTATAGGCATCGTGCTTACTGATATTGCCATGAAGAAAGCTATTTTAGGAATATAGCGAAATACACATCTGTTTAAAAAGCTGCATCTTAGAACATGTATAAACAGCTGCTATGAGATCTAACCCAAAAACATGGTCTGCTCAAATGGTTTTTTCCCCCCTTCTTTTATGTTTGAGCCAAAGCAAATTAATAAGTTTAAATTCAGCGATTTCAAATTATCAACAAAATAATAAAACTGAGTTTATTATAATTCATATACATATAATAAAAGTATAAGACATATATAATTACTTGTACTTTATTTTTGTCATTTTGTGCTTTTGATTGATTGTTGGTTTAAATTGTTCTTTATATTTTGTTTTTAGTTCACGTTGCACTTTAAAATTTCAAAAATACCATAGATCGCGCCACCATATTATGATATGACATGTTGGAAAAATATATCAATGCATGTATACTTTTTAGGGTATTTTTCAATTCAATTGAGAAAATTTGAATTTTTAAGGATAAAATGGTCCAAAAACAAAATATAAAGAATGCTTTAAACTAAAAATCTATTAATAGGATTAAATAAGAAAAATGATCAAATACAAATGATTAGATATGTGTTTTCCTAAATACAAAGGTAAACAAAAAAAGGTAAAATTGTGCAAAATGCGAAATGAAGAGTTGATTCTACGGTTATAAATTATTAAAGGGTTCAAAAAATTTAAACTGATAGATGGTGATATTCAAAAACTATGAGCCATCTATCTACATCAATATATTTTTCAACTTGAGTTGGTTTTCCAACAATAATAGTTAAGGTGGGAACATTGTTTTGTGCAAATTGGTAAGAACTTTACCACATTGACCGTGTTCTTAACTTTCTACCTCTTCAATTAATTATGCAAAAAAAAAAAAAAAAACCCTGTTCTTTTAGCACATTGGTGAGGGGTCAAAAAAGTACAGACAAAGAATTTTCAAATCAAATTAATTAAGATATGGAGCCATTGGAAATAAGAGTTGAATTTCAAATCCTTTCCATGCAAATTGCATATCTTTGAAGAATATGAGAGTTGAATTCTATGAATTATTTTCTTATCTTTCTCACCATATGGTATGCATTGTCTGACTAAAAATATACTATT
>CATIWF010089817.1:0-63358 GCA_949630135.1 Balakata baccata | reverse complement strand
TCTCAGTTTCCAGAACTCAAGACATATAGGAGCTGTGATCTGTTGCCCTCTAGTTGGATTTCTGTGGCTTGGTATCCCATATATAGGATCCCAATGGGCCCAACTCTACAGAATCTGGATGCCTGCTTTTTGACCTTTCATCCTTTATCAACACCCTTTCAGAGTATGCGTCTCCCAACCTCACTTAGCCGTTCTCTTTGCCTGTATACATTTGTATTACTATCTTTGTATGTGACTGCTTTGAAATGCTAATTCATGCTTGTGATGTTGTGTGTATGACGTTTTTTGGAACAGGTCAAAACACTGATGGAATGCACCTTCATGGTTCTTGTATTAGAGAGGTTCCTTATGCCGACATGTCCTTCAAGCTACATTTGCCTACATTTGGTCTTGCCTCCTATAAGTTTAAAGTTTCCTTTTGGAATCCAAATGGAGTTTATGAAAGTCAAAAAGTCAATTCCCTGTTGCGGGATGCTGACAACTGGCTCACGTCCTTGCAAGTTAAGCATCCTGATTATAGTTTCTTTACCTCCCATAATTCAAACTTGAGGTGATTGCGAGTTTTCGGAGTCTTGTATAAGCCTAAAGATGGACGGATGGATCTTTGCCCCCCGAATTGAGAGAGACCTTGTTTTGAAGCACCCATGCTAAATGTCTTCTGGTGTTCTATAACTGCATGAAGTAGTGTATGATCAGGATTCTCGGCCTAAAATTATGTCGGCTCCATAAACATGTGCCCGTACCAAATGGGTCCAAGCTGGTCTGATGTTGGCTTTTATATGAGAGATTGCATATTGAGATATTTGAAGCAGCTCTGTTGAATCAATGATAGTCATCAGGGTCTTTTAATTATGTAGCCAGTTTTCTTGGCCTGAGAACTTCTAGTTGCTGCTACTTTCAAATAACAAATTCCATATATTGATAAAAAAGAAATAGGTTTTTCTGTAAATTGTGGTTTTGTCCTGTTAGCCATGGCCTGTACTCTGATATGCTGATGTATGATGTCATTGACCTTATGATCCGAGACAGAAAATGATTTCATATATACCAGCTGTTGCTTCCACTGAGAACGTGTCGATTTCTCAGTTAAAATGTCAGATCAAAGGCTGTTGGAATTTGATGGAAATTCTACCATATCATAAATTAAACTAATTATTACATTAAACTAATTATTACATTTAATTAATTTATTATTGTTGATCCTAATAAATAAATATATATATATATATTTTTTATTTTATAATTAGATTAGTTTGTAAATGTGATGAGATCTATTTAAAAAATTTTCTAAAATCAAATATCATGTACGCACTTCATTCTATTAATATGACTGCCAACTGCTGAGTACATCTGAAATAATAATAATAATAATAATAATAATAATAATAATAATAAAGCAAACTTAAAAATGACTTTTCTCTTTGGCAAAAAGATAAATTTTGGGTCTTCGGATATTTGATAGATTGAATAATTTAGTATTTACTTAAATACACATTGAATCTTCCAATTATCTTTTTTTTATTCTTTCTAATTCAGTTCAATTTGGAATTTATTGTGCATGTAAAATAATCTAATGAAACACAAGAAAATCAAGAGCTCACTAAAAAAATATTATTGTTTAGAACTGAAAGATTTACCTTCAATAAGGTTTATAAGTGTATGTGCATACGAGTTTTTCTTATACAGCAATGAAGAGCCAAGGAGGACAGATTTTTTTAATGGAGAGCACAGGAAGAAAAGGTCTAAAAGGAGTATCGACTTTGGAAAAAGCTAAACATCGATGAAATTGAAGAGTATTCCCTTCTTTTTTCTCATTTATTCTCTGTTTATTTTTCACATGTCAGGATCTTGTTCCAAAAGCATTATAGATGTGTTCATATATTATATATAATTAAAAGAACGAAAGAAAATGCAGTTGCAAGCAGAATAGATACAAGTTCTTCCATCTTTCATTATAGGCACAAGTTGTAGATGCAAAGATAATACAAAGTTCAATTGACCTGGGAAATTCTCACTTATAAATAGAACACCCTCCTTCCTCTTCCTTTGTCCTGCTCTCATTCCTCCTATAAATATTAACAAGTACATATTTACTATCCTAGGGCTCATAGTTCATCATCAAGAATGGTGGATAGCAACAGTCCCTGCACAAACTTGCACCTCCTAGACTTCTCCTCTTGATCCTTGTCTGACATCACTGACTGTTTTCCTTCTCTGTCACCAATAAAGCTCGAGTGTTAGAAAATAGTTCATCACTCCAACCAAATAAACCAATCAATGCGGCAATGCCATTGATGTTTTGGTGACTAATCCAAAAAAAATAGGTGATAACTACATAGCAAGAGTCAAGCTATGACATGGAAATAGTCTTGGCATGGTCTTCATGTAAAATAGGTCTGGATATTAGCCCTAACAGGATAACGACAGATAGGCCTATATAAAGGCCAGATATTTCTATTATGAGGTAGGCATTTTAAAATGGAAGTCCAAGAATGGCCATTGAATTTATCATTTATTTTGCATTCTTTCATCGACAAACAAATAGATAATCAATATGCTGAAGTTCAACGAGCTCTCAAAAGGCAAAAATGGCTAATAATTAATCTTTTCTCACCTATTTAATAACAGTATCTAGAGAATCAAAGTTACTCACAATCGATTCAAGTTAGTCATGGCAATCACTTCAAACAAGTTAAACCTACTCGACACAGAGAATTTTCAAGTTCTTAAGTTACTTCTGAATAACAAATAAATGAATTTTTAAGCACCAGGTTGGTACCTTTCTCGAAACTCCTCATTTGTGCTTCCCTTGACTGAGCCTACTTCAACTGAAGAATGAGGCTGCATGTTCATAGACCCATCATGAGTAGGCGGATTGAATATGAATGATGTAAGCAATGGATCAGGTTCTGAATTGGAGGAAGAAACAAAGCATGAAGATCCACCAAGAAGGGATTGTAAACTTCCTTCTCGTAGCTCTTTCCTCAATAGAGAGAATGCCGAGTTAGGTCCTCCCTTCCGCAATCTCCTTTTCCGCTGAACGTGATCACCAGTCAAGGAAACTAAGAAACACACTTTTAAAGGCAATGGCAGAAAGCAATTAAAAGAATTTTGAAACAAATGCAATAAGGCTTCCAACTTCAGAGATGCAATCATTTTTTGGAACTTGATAATAAGAAGTTCAAACAAGCGCTGATTCAAAATTGATGTTCAAAATCAGAGTAATTGAGAAAGCAAGTGAGCGGAAAGGAAGATATTGAATTATAAAAATTGAGCATAAAAAATAACGAGTCAGCAGTTTACCTATAGTATCATCCCTACAACTCCATGACAATCCTATAAAAGTCTAGTTGACTTATCCAACCAATTAACAGCCTAACAATGAAAATACATGCCAGAAAAAGAAAAAAAAAACCCCCAAAAGCCAGTTGAGGTTAAAGGATATCTTAAAGAAGTTGCCGTGTTGCATAGTGATGTGGCTAACAATGTCCACTCCCACCCGTTTAGCACAGACTGGGCACACCTGGTACGAATAATTCAAACAACAATAAATAAGAGAAATGATCTTTAAACAAAATAAGCAGCACTGTTAACCAAATTAAGCACTCAAAATATGTGACGGGTCAATTGTTAAAAACAAATATGATTGCATTTCTGGACAGCTAAATCCCCAAATGAGTGCATAAGCCCTAATTCAAGATCCTTGCCACTTCCAGTTAGCATTATATGCTATTAAATAAAAAAGCAATCGACATTGTATTGGAACCAGTAGAAACTCCTAAGATAATATTAGATTCGAACCAAACAAAGCATGTCCTCTACAATCAGTCTATTGGGCCTTCCATAATATTAAATTTATTAACTATCAATCACTATGAGAAGTGCAAATGAAAAAAGTGTTACACATTGCCATAATACAGCATTTTTTTTTCCATTTCTTTAAAATGATCCTCAAAGAACAAAACTTTGAAGTAAACTTTTGATATTGATAAAAAAAAAAAAAAAAAAAAAACAACCTCAAAGGCAGACCAAAATAGCACAATCGTATTAGAAAATAGGAGAGAAAGTGAATGAATACCCCGTTCTTAGCTTCAACAGGATGCTCTTCATCGATGTGACAACAGAGTCCGACAACATCAAAATCCTCGGCGCAAAATGGACACAAAAATTCAGCTTTCAAATCCTCTTCTACATTAGTTTCCTCAAACAGATCTACATCCCAACAAACATTAAGTAAAATTCCCAGAAAAAAAGACAAGAAAAAACCAAAAATTTCCCCAAACCCACAATTTTTACATATAAAAAAAAAAAGACATAAGGTCATTATCGGAAATCAAAATAAATTGAGAAAACCAAACCTGATCGAGAAAGATAACGTCTTGAAGAAGAGGAGAGACGAGAAGTCCACGAATCAGAAGCCATTTAATTTATCGATTGTAATGGCTGTTTCAGACGACAAGTAAAATGGATTTTCAATTGAAGTTAAGGACCAGAGGATGGCAAATATGTAAAATTAATATCAAAAGAGAAACCCTAGAAAGATGGAAGAAGATAAATTGAGAGAGCTAGAACGGAAGAGACGAGGAAATTGTGTGAGAGAGAGAAGAGAGAGCAGAAGATCAACCCTTCTCCACCAAACTCCTGGTACGTGTCAAGGCTTTTTCTCTTTCTTTATTAAAACTGAGATTTGCAGAAAAGGACTTGACTTTTTATGTATTTGCAGAGAGGACCAACAACCACACAGCTTCTCTTCCAAGCAAACCCTACAAAGCAAGGCAAAGTAACTGAGTGAGAGTGGGCATAGAGTTTGCACCACGTGTCAGAAATTTTTTTTGCTACGCCCCTTAATTTCATTGGTCCACGTCATTATTGCTCGTGTTTCTATTTTTTTGAAAAAATGATTATTTATTTTACCAAGAAAAATGATTATTTAAAAATTTAGGGCATATATTCCTGTAACATAAAGGCCATACCTTTTATAAAAAACAAATATTATTTAAAATTTTGATTTTGTAAATCAAACTGGTTATAGTAAGTGTTTTGAATTGTTGTTTAATATTTCAAAAGTAGCTTTTAAATTTTTTTTTATCTAATTGATTGAATTTTTTAATGTTTTGTAAATTATTTTTTTAAATCTGTTTTTGAAAAAAATATTTTTTTATCTATTTTTATTAAAAGTAATTTTTAAAATTTAAAAAAAATTGAAAATATATTTTTTTTTCTCAAAAGTATTTTTCTGAAATTCAATGCTAAACTGATCATATGTATCCCAAATAATATTTACTATCTCACTCTCTATTATATTGTAAAAAATTCATTATTTATTTTAATTTGTTTTGAAAATTGAGTGTACTCGAATAATATTATTTATCTCACTTTCTATTTTAATTTTTTATTGATAAAATTATCTAAAAAATGAAAGAGAAAAGAACGAAAAAAAAATAAATAATAAAATATTATTTAGCAACCTTTAATGGCTATTAAATACGAGGATAGAAAATATAAATTTTAGACAATAACTTGAATAAGAAAAAAGATAGAAAAATTATTAAAAAATATAAAATTTCCTAATTTTATGAAAAGAGAAAAATAGAAATGTTCTCCTTTTCGTAAAGGCATAGTAGACTACGAATTCTTAATTAGTTAAGTAAAATTATATATTAAAATTAGTTATATTTATATCGGAATAGAATTTTAATAAATTTAAGATAGTTATATATTTAATATTACAATTCGAGTTTCTAATTAGATATATGTCATTTTATTGATATCCTTATGAATTCTGATTTTCATTTTTCTTTCATAATTGTACTAAATTTTAAATTGTTTATTTAAATATTATTTTTTTTTATCAGAAATCAATTGCTCAAAAAATTTATGCAGACTTCGAACAATTTGGATGAAATCTTTTATTAATTAATTTCTTATTACATATCTATATAATTTCTTATTTCAATACATATTATCAGTTATTTTATTATTTTTAATATACTATTAGTTAATATAAATATGTTTAAAAATATAAAAAAAATATTATAGTTTAAGGATTAATAAATTTCTTAATTTTTTAAAAATAGAAAAAAATCTAATTGAAAAATAATGGCAACTTTATTCATGGCAGGAATCGAGCTTATTCTAGAAAGTATATAACTTTCTTTAATCTTGTTTCAAAATAACATCGCATGTAGCTCTCGTAGCTCAGTTGGTTAGAGCACCCGTTTAGTAAGCGGGAGGTCTTGAGTTCGACTCTCAACGAGAGCATAACCCTATGTTTTCAACTTTTTTATATTTTTTTCTTTCAGTTTTTTTTTTTTTCTCATTACCTTTATTCAGGTGTTGGTTATGAAGGCAAATTATATTATGCCCGCTAGATGCTTTAACTGAATACGTAGTATTTATTAGATACATAGCACTATAAATAAAAATAGAAATAGAAAATCGATAAATTTACTGAACAGTAAATCTAATTATATTAGTTAATTGAGATAATTTTATTTATTTTATATTTTTTTATATTTTTTTCTTTCAGGTTTTTTTTTCATTACCTTTATTTAGGTGTTGGTTATGAGGACAAATTATATTATGCCTATGAGTATTTAGTGCTACATATTTTAAATCAACTCACGCATACTAATATTTGATACATCATACTACATATAAAATTGAGAATAGAGAGATAGACAAATTTATCGAAAAGTCAATCTGATTGTATTAGTTAATTGAATTAATTTTGTTATTTACTAATTAATTTTATCAATAAATAATATTAATAATTTATTAATTAAAAATTCAATTCTATTATAACTTGATAGCTATATTTTATATATATAAAAAATTAGATAGCTAATATTAAAAAGAAAAAAATAAATTAATAAAAATTTATGACTCTTTGTTGATTTCATGACAAATATATTACTGCATAAATTAGTGACCTGTGATGATTTTATGTTTTATATATTAATTTACTTTGTACAAATTCACATTTAAATTATTGATATGCATAATAATAATATTAATTTACTTTTATTTAAAATTTAAATGCATAGTATATTATAATTTACTTTTATATAAATTGGAAGAATCAAATATAATTAACAACTATTAATATTTAAATTAAATATTACTTAATTATATGATAATTAAAAGTAACTAAAATTAATTTGCTAGATAAGATTATTATTATTTATTTAATAATAATGTGTCTAATTATTAAAAATTGTGTGCATCGCACGTGTTGAAAATAGGAAGACAAATAAAATGACCGTAAAATATTTACTATCTCCATTTTATATAGGCTAAATTATAAAAAAAAAATCATAAATTTGCATTTTATCACAATTATATATCCAATTTTTTAAAAAACGATGACCTGAAAAATATTAAAAATATAAAAAAAAGACATGGCATATACCGTGAATCTGATGTGAAAAAATTGTCATATGCAAAAAAAGGCGTTTTTTGCACTGTTCAAAATTCAATTTAAAATTTTTTATACTTAAAACAGTTAATTTTGGCTGCGTTTTTGTAGCAATTTTAAATTGTAGCTATTTAATATTAAGAATAAGTTTGCAAAATATTCAAATAAATAATTTCAAATTGGATTTTGAACTGTACAAAATGATGCCCTTTTAATGCATATGGCTATGTAACAATTTTTTTCCACACCAGATCTACTATGTATACTACATTATTTTTTAATTTTTTTTTTTAGGTTATCACCTCGTAGATTCGGAGTGAGGTCCAGTCGACCCGATACAAGTTTTGTTACAAAACCCAATGTATATATAATTAAATTCAAAATTTTAAAGAATTAGATATAACTGTGATAAAGTGCAAATTTCATGTTTTTTTGTAATTTACTTTTTTATATATGACTCTTAATAATGGATAAATTAGTAATTTGAGAATGAGCAAAATGACTGTAAAATACTTACTATCTTCATTTTATATATTACTCTTAATAATTAACAAATTAATAATCTTCATATGAGTTATAATACGAGTCAAACATCTAATAATTACATGCAATATAGACAACCCGACTGTATTAGTCAATAGGTATAATTTTGTCATGTAATAATTTAATTTATTAGTGAATAATATTAATAATTCATTAATTAGAAATTCTATTCTATTCGAATGAGATAAATATGGTTTATATAAAAAAAACATATAACTAATATTAAAAAGAAATAGAAAATAATTTGATGAAAAAATATTAGGAAGACAGTTAAAAAAATATAATAGACAAAATAATTTATATATAATAATTAAAATAAACATAATGAGTAAAATAATTAATGGACCAGATAATATGACGTAATTTTTTTATATATATAGTATAATATAAGAATAAAATATAATTAACAATTATTTAGTATTTAAATTAAATATGACTTAATTACATTGTTAAACAAGATTATTGTTATTATTTATTTAATAATAATGAATTCAATTATTAAAAATTATGTGCATCGCATGTAAATTATTGGGAATAGTGAGGACAAATAAAATGATCATAAAATACTTACTACTTGTACATTATATAAAACTCTTAATAATTGACAAATTAGTAATTTGATGGAATTTGAGATAAACATATACTTGTATAATTCATTATGAATAAAATATCATAATAATACGAAACAAATTAATAAAAAATAAAAAAATTATATAAAAATCAAACGATGATTAATAAAGAATTCAATATTTAATAATCACATGTAAGTACACAAAATTTATTGTATTAGTTAATTGGATTAATTTAGTCATTTAATAATTTAATTTATGAGTAAATAATATTGACAATTCATTAATCAAATTATTTATTTATTTTATTATTTATTAAATTAATTAAATTAAATATTAATAGTAATAAAATAATTAAATAGCTCAACAAGTAATAAAAATGTGGTATAAATAATGAATATGCAATGAAAAATTAAATTCAAAATAATGAACAATCATGTTGAAAACGATGAACAATTAAGTTCAAAATGATATATAATTGAAATATAAACATTAAACTTATAATAATGAACATCAATTGAATTCAAAACAAAAAACAATCAAAATCTAATAAAAAAAATTTATAAATTCATCACCATAATTTGCTATACATAATTTATTATTACTAAAACTGTAAAATACTTAATATATTTATTTTATTTATAACTCTTAATAATTGATAAATTAATAATTTGATAGAATTTGAGATAAATATGCATTCATATAATTCACAATAAATAAAATACAATAATAAGATGAAACAAACTAATAAACAATAAAAAATTTACATAAAAATCAAATAGTAATTAATGATGAGTCCAGTATTTAATAATCATGTGCTTTGCATGTTAATGAAAAACTAGTTATTTAATAAATATAGATACATTATTTTAATAACGGTAATTTTTTTGAATTTAGCGGTTATTTCTCTCAACTCTTTGTTTCAATAGTTTTTTTTTTTGTTGGTTTTTTTTATTTATTTTATTTGTTGTTTTAGATAAGTTAATCTTGTCATTATTTGTCAATATTTTCTTACTTATTTTGTTTATATTGTTCGATTTGTTTTTCTATAATTTTTTGTTCAATTGCAAATGAATGAACATATTTCGTTTGAAAATGTAATTTGTGAAAGTTTTATGATTTGTGAAAATTGAGATAATAATCAAATATAGATGAAAGAAATTTATAAAAACATATACAATTATAAAATAATATATCTGTAATTATAACATAATGTATATACAGTTATAAAATAATATATTTACAGTCATTAAATAATAAATATGAACTTATTAAGTAAATAATTAAATATATATAGAAATATGAAAGAAATTCATGAAAATAAGTTATAACATAATGTATATACAGTTATAAAATAATATATTTATAGTCATTAAATAATAAATATGAACTTATTAAGCAAATAATCAAATATATATGGAAATATAAAAGAAATTCACGAAAATAAATAATGAATTTACAGTTATAAAATAATATATTTACAGTTGTTAAATAATAAATATAAATTACGTATGAAAAAAACATTTTTTGAAATAGAAATTATATTTTTAACTTTTTTTTAGTTTAAAAAACTGTTTTTAGTAGAAACAAGTAAATATATATTTTTTCCAAAAGTATGTTTAAAGAAAATGGTTTATAAAAAATTTAAAATATATTTTTAAAACTTTCAACAGTAATTCCAAATACTTTCTTGGTAAGTAAACAATCAAACATATAATAAAAGATGAATTTATGAAACAAATATTAATAAATATACGATTATAAAATAATATATTTAAATAATAAATCTAAACTTAATAACCAAATAATCTCATAAAAACAAATAATGAATATATAATTATTAAATAATAAATTAGCAGTTATTAAAATAATATATATATAGTTATTAAATAATAAATTTATAAAAATTTTAGTGATTTTTAACTTTTATACATACGAATAATAATTATAATAATAATATAGCATGCGGTGTATAGTAAGCAAAAGACGAGATAATTACTCCATAGACCCTCTTTTGAAACAATATTTACCTAAATAAAACTTACTTTCATTAAACCCAATAAGAATTCAGTTAAACTTATTTCCGCCTTTGACAGCTCCACTCTCTCTCTAATCTATCTACTCATTTTTATGCTCACCCTTTCTCTCATGATTTCCATTAAACATCTCTCCATTCTTGTTCATCAACATTCTTAATATTTTTCTGGTCAGGAAAGTAGATTCCATTTTCAAGAAACGGTAATACACATACTCTTGTCTCAGATCTGGGTAAGAGCTACTCAACAACATCTGGTTCAACAAAATTTGAGCATCTTTTTTCTCAATTTTCACAGATGAGTACTTTTTGATAAGTTAGACCATCTGGTAATTTTAGGGTCTGGTAAATTTCACTTTTTGGTATTTAAGGAGCCGAGGTTTTATGCGCGGTTTTTGCTCGTTTCTTTGTTTTAGAACCGAACAGGGATGCTTCAGTTGCTTGTAGACAAGTTTAGAGCTCTCATTGATGATTGGAAGTTGAATTTTCAGGTAATTTTTATTTAATTTTATTTTTGAAGTTTACAGTGGAAAATGTGTTTGTCAATTTTGGTGCTTTTAGCTGGAACTTTTTGTTGCTTTAGCTCTTGGATTTGTTTTGGTGGTTTATTGATTTTTCCTCTTTCTTTATTTTCTTTCCATTCGCCCAGTAACACCTGAGGGAAAAAATTTCGAATGTCTTGACGCTGAAGTTCTTGATAAGATTTATGCAGCAGATTTTGGTTCTAGGTAGTTGCTTTGAGTGAAGATTATACATGAAATAAGGGGTTTTTTGTGGGACTGAAGATGGTGAAAGCTCTTTTTCGTGAGAATTAGCTCTTTCATTGATGATATCAGGTCCTTGATATACAATTTGCTGTTTTGCACTACTTTGATAAGTTTCCTGCTCTTCCTTTTGGGTTTGTGATTTTATTGCTATATTTTATCCATTAGGGAAGTAGATTATATAAATTCGTTATGGGTTTGTTTGATATTAGGTGCTACGTCGATGGTTTCACGGGTGAGCAGAACAATGAGAAGAAGGTAGAGTAGTGGCAGTGGCGGATTGAATATCTTGGGTTAGCGAATATCCATTGAGTCATGGATTTTTGTTTTCTATTTTATAACATGTTTTTTATCCATGTAAATTTGTTCTTGAGAAGGATTTTGTGAATACTTTTAGGCAAATTTGGTGTATGTAAAATGCAGTAATGGAAAACTGAATTGATTTCTGAATGCAATGGATTTCTTAGTTGCATTTACAATTTGTTTAATAATTTTAAAGATTTTGACGGATTATTACATGTGAAAGCAGGTCATTGTATTTTTACAAGTTGTTGAATCGTGATTGAGTGAATAACAGATTTATACATTGTATATATAATGTCAAAACATAATTGTCATGTACGGGTTTCAAATATACATATAATATATATATATATAATCAACATATTCTTGTATAATAACTTACAGACGTTTGCATATAACTAACATAATAGCAACATATACCTCTATATTAAAAAATCCATTCATGATTGTCATAGGGTAAATTGACTTAATTGACATATATTTTCATGAAATAATTCATGAAATAATTGAAAATAGGTATATGTTTCTATTCATCATATGCAAAAATTATGAACATTTGTGTAGAATAATGTAATATTTAATTTTGTTTTTAACTTACATTTACTATCTTAAGAATAAAAATTACATTTTAAATTATAAAATGTACACTTAAAAGTATATGTGAATTATATGATAGTTATATATACAGTATAAGTTTTATTTGTTGAAATTTTTATTTAATATAAATTTTATTAAATATGCAGTTTAAATTTTATCATCTATTATTTTGTATACCTCACGTATACTGAGAATATACTATTTTTTTAATTCATATATTTTTTTTAAGTTCATAACTTTCAATTTTTTTTACTAATCATATACTATTTTCTGTTATATATAACCTACATATACTACTCATATAATATTTGCACAGTTACCTCTTATGTAGTCTCCATAATAAGCTTTTTAAGTTTTAATCCCCACCAATAATTAATTAATAAAAATAAATATAAATATACAACAAATATATAACACAATCGAAGAAAATGAAAATTATATATATATATGTCGATTCCCTTTTTAATGGTATTGATTGTTTATGGCTTTTAGGCCATTCCTCTTTTGATTTTGCAATTCCCTTTTTAAGAAAATGGCCACAAACATAATTAACACCGAATAAATGAAATTGTTGTGCATCCGATTATCAAGGAGAGAAATGCGCTGTCAACCGTTCTCATTCCCAAACATTTGCCCATTGTTATCTATTTGAGTTGAAAGCTATTTTCGGATTTTAGAATTTTTGAAATACCATTCAGATAATTAAGTTGTCTCTGATTGCGTAATTTGCCTATTTTAAGTAGTAACTTGTGTCTTTCTTCCCCCAAAGGAGAAGTGGAAATATGTAATAATTTTTATATATGTAATGTCTTTTTTATATTAACAGTTAAAAATTATCAAAACCATATTTTAAAGAAATCAAAATATCTAATTTACTATCTAATATATACTTATCATTTCGTATTAATCCTACGTAATAAGGAATTCATTTTGGAAAAGATAAACTTCTATATTGATTGCAGTATTTAATATTATAATTCTTAATTGCTATAATCACTCTCAATCATTCATTTTTTATACAATTTCCATCATGTTTTTATATAATTTGTTTATTTTAAGTGATTACTTGTGTCTTTTTTCCCAAAAGGAAAAATAGACACATGTAATACTTTTTATATATGTAATGTCTTTTTTACATCAACAGTTAAAAATTATCAAAACTATATATGTAATGTCATAATCACTTACAATCACTCATTTTTCATACAACTTCCATCAAGTTTAAATGGAGCAGAGGTCAAAATAATTATATTAGATATCTCCATAAAGTCAATTATATATAAAAAAAAAAGTCTGCACAAAATAAAAAAAAATTATCATATAAACCGATTCTTTTTTTTTAGTATATGGATTTTATATGTAATATTTGTCTGAAAATTGTAACTTAGCAATTTGTTTTCGGTAAAAAAAAATAATTTGTGTATGTGAAATATATGCAACCAGTATATAGAAATGTATATATATATTTTATATGTAATTACGTATATGAATTGTATACGTAACATATATGTGAATTATATATTTAATAAATATAATTGCATATATTTCACATATATAAACTATTTTAATTATATGTAACAAGTATATGAATTTTATATGTAACATATATGTGAAAATTTTAACTTGAACTTAACAATTAGTTTTAAAAAATAAAAAAAAACAGTAAAATAAAATTTATATGTGAAATATATGTAACAAATGTGTAGAGATATATATGGATTTTATATGTAACATATATGAGAGAATTTAACTTAATTAGTTTAAAAAATAAAAATATTAATTTAAGGTCATTTTTTTTAATTTTAATTCAATTCTCAGCTCATAAAAAGTGGTGGTAGAAGAAAATCTAATTAGATAGAGTTTAATTATAATAAAATTACCATTTAAGTAAGTTTAATTACAATAAAACTACCATTTAAATAAAAAAAAAAGTAAAATTATCATATATTTTAAAAACAGAGTATAAAAGTCTAAAATACAAAAAAAAAATTTGAAAAAATCTTTTATATAAAATATGGAATATGTTGTGTACTTTCCACCGTTCTTTATTATTCACTCTCAGAAATCATATCAAAATATATCAAAAAAGTACATATTGGATATATTTTTATATATTTAGTTTTAGTATATATTGAGATATGTTAGTTTCATATATTTTGGATATACTGGGACAAGATACCAGCAGCGATCCCAACTGTGAGGATGATGGTGATACAAAGGCCGAAGAGACAGCAATAGCAGTAAAATCAACTGGATGATCCCAACTGGAGCTGCCACGAGCCTTTTGACGAGACAAATTTCTTGTAGCGATTGGCGTTTTCTAGCAATAGAAAACGGTAGACCTGATCCTTTGGGATCTGGATGACATAAATTCTTGGAGTTAGAACAGACTTCTTTGAGGTTTTCTAAGAGAATGAGTTTTTCGGTGTTGAGGGAGGGAGCTGTGTGTTTGAACTCAGCGGATGATGAAGGCGAATCACGAGAGTGAACTCGGTCAGCCATTTGTTCAAACGAATGAGAAGCAGGAAAAACCAGTAAAATGAAAATTGAAAGAAGAAGACGAAGTTGATAATTTTAGAAAAAGATTTTGGTAAAAATGAAAAAGAAAAAATTATAGGTATTTTTAAATTAAAAAAAAAAAGTTAAAAGTATGTATTTAGTGAAATTTCCTCAATTTCTTATCTGTTTTTATTGGATTTTATCATTTTATCCATAAAATCAAACCCATCAAAATGTTTGCATTTATACCGCTGAATTCCAAAAAAAATTTAAAAACCAGTAAATAAATATTAACCAAAACAGCGCAAGATTGAAACTAACTAAATGATGCTAAACCTATTTTGGTTCATAACATGGAGTATTTGAATTGAGTCGAATCAAACCGAAATGTTCAACTATATTATTTTATTTTGTTCATTAAACCAAACCGTAACATACAAACAAAATCATATTATTAGCTCTATTAAAACATATATCGAATCAAATTATAATCAGTTTAATTTTATTTTCAGTTTATAAGATAAGATGATTCAAAAGAAGATGGATTGGAAGGGCTTAAATTTGATCCGTTAATTAATTTATAAGCATCGACCGGAAATTGTACGACAAATTTGAAAGCAATCTGGATGGTATTAATGAGTTTGTCCCGTGCAAAAATAAAATAAAATAAAAAGCTTATTAATTTTTTTTAGTATTAATAAGTAGGGTACATATATCCTTTGGGATAAATCCCATAATTCAGGCTTGCAAGCCTGGCAATGTGTGTACTAATACACGAGAATTGCGGATCTAATTCTAAGTACTACCGGGTTTCCAAAAAAATTTATAAAAAACTCATTCTCTGTTTTAATTTATTTGAAAATATTTCTTATACTACTCATAATTTTAGTTTTTTATTAATAAAATTATTTAGAAAAAATAAGAGAAAAAAAGTAATAAACAAAAAAATAAAAAATTATGAAAAAGCATTTAAGAGCCAATTAGAGTATCCCAAATAGCTTTTGGATTTTTTATCTTACTTTATGTTATCCAACAATTTATTTATTTTTCTATTTATTTATCTTACTTTTTAAAATTTATATTTTATCTTTTTAAATTTAAGGGTAACAAGTAATTTTTTAACAATATCTTATTATTTCTCTCTCATCTTTTTGTTCTTTTTTTTTCTTGTCTCTTACTCCCTTTCTTTATTTTTTTCTAATAATTTTATTAATAAAAAAATTAAAATAAAGAGTGAAGTAAGAAGTGTTATTGAATGTACACAATTTTCAAAACAAATAAAAATATGGAATAAATTTTTATAATATAATAGGAAGTACAATCTCTCTATTTTTCTCTTTACCTATATTTAGAAGTTTTATATCATCTAACAACTTTCATATTTTTCTCCTTACTTATTTCATTCCAAAAAATTTGCATTATCATTCCTCATATTTAACAGCTATAATGAGTTTCTTAGCAATATTTTATTAATTTTCTTTTCTCTATTTTATTTTTTTTCTCTCTTTTTTTCTTTTGTTGTCTCTTGCTCTCTTTTTATTTTTTTTATATAGTTTTAATTAAAATATGGTTATGAGATAAAGAGTATTGTTATAATACATACAATTTTTAAGACAAATTAAAATAGGAAATAAATTTTTTATAGAGATGTTTGGAATTATTGTTAAGAGTCATAAAAGCAAGTTTTAAATTTTTTTGATTTAATTGACTGATTTTTTAAATTTTTTATAAACTTTTTTTTCAAATATGTTTTTAGAAAAAACATTTATTTACCTGCTTCTACTAAAAACAGTTTTCAAAACTAAAAAAAATTAAAAAAATAAAATTTTTTCTGAAAATTGCTTTTTCCATCAAACAATATCATAATATAATATGGAGTAAAATAAAAAGTATTATTAGGAATGCTCTTAAAGTATCCCAAAACCTCCCTATTTCTCTTTTCATCAATATCTATGAGCTTTATATCATCCAGTATTTTTCCTATTTTTCTCTTTATTTATCTCATTTATTAAAATTTACATTCTCCTTTCTTAAATTTAAGATCACAATGAGCTCCTTGACACTATTTTATTATTTTTTTCCTCTATCTTTTTTCTTTTTTTTTGTCTCTTACTTTCTCTCACTTCCTAAAATTTACATTCTCTCTTCTTAAATTTAATACCACAATAAGCTCCTTAACAATATTTTATTATTTTTTTCTCTATCTTTTTTTTTTTGTCTCTTACTTCCTCTCTCTTCATTCTTTTAGATAGTTTTATTAACAAAAAAAATTAAAATAGGGAGTGAGAAAAGAAGTATTATTTGAATACATATAATTTTTAAAACAAACTAAAACATATAATGAATTTTTTATAATATAATAAGAAGTGAAATAGTGAACATTGTTAAAAATGTTATTACTATTTATATTTGAAGAGGGATAATATAAATTTTATAAAATAAGAAAAAAGGAAAATAGAAAAATTGTTGAATAATACAAAGCTCCCAAATATAAATAGAGGATAAAATAGGAATACATGACTTATGTCTTGAGTTTCAATTCCATAATTCTGACCATCCAAAATTAAATTGAAACATTGATGGGAAATTTGGATTCATATAATCATTCCAATGGAAGCAGAAAATATATTTGGATTGAAGAGAACTCTATGTCTCGATCAAAATTAAAAATTCTAAAAATTTTTAATTTTAACTAAATATGCAATAAAAAATTACATAATATAAAAAATATACTTTTCATATTAACATTTAAAATTTATTCATAAATTTTAACAAAATATATTTTGTAATTTTTATAAATAATATTTATTTTGTTAAGTTCATCCCATAATTTTTAAGAACAAAATGGAAAATAAAAAGATTAAGACAGATATTTTATTCCGAGTTGTTCAAAGTGCAAACCAAGCAAAAAAATCAAAAACTTTAGTTACGTTGATAAAACTCAATTGCTAGTTCCAGATGTATGATTACCAAAAAATTTTCATTGAACCAAATAAGAGAAATTGAGAGAAAAATAATTTTTCTCCTCAGATTCGGTTCCTCAGAACTCCCTTTACCCCATTTTAATCCTTTTGAAGAATGATTAATTTGAGTGGTTGGGTGTTTAAATTTTCTGACTTTTTTTTAAATTAATTTTTTTTATGATACAGTAATAATGTAACAATTATATAGCTCATTTTCTAACTACCATAATTAATTATAAAATTATTATTCTCTTCTATAATATGTGGTAATTACTTTAATATACAATTATGGTTAATTAAATTATTATAATTTTAATTAACATTTTAATTAAAATAATAAATAAGAGAAATAGTTAAAATTAATCAATATTAATTTTAACTCAAAAAGTACAAGTAATCATTTTTAATTTAATTCTCAATTAAATTACTCTTCACATATTAAATATGGACTAAACAAATAATTTATTTTGAGTGTAACTTATAAAATCAATAATTTTATTGGAATGGAAATATAATTTTTCATATTGGACACTATTTTCAAATTTCTCGTATACTCTAATATATTAAGTATCTTTATGGAATTCTTCTTTTAATTACCGATAAAATTTCAAATATTAATTTGACTTTTAAATCATAATATTAAGTTCTCTTGTTATGATCCCGATATTGATTAGGGTTATATCATGTCAAACCCTATTGGTCAGTATTATAATGAGTGATAATCTGCATTCTGATTAAACTAAGACTTATCATTATTAATCTAATTAATAATTCAATCTTACATTGAATAAGTCATATTTCTCTTGGTCAGAAATTTATTTTATCAGAACTAAAATATCAACTCCATTAGGATCTTATCCTGGTGCTACAGAATAACGAGTTCTACTATTAGTAATCTCATATATCACTACATAACTAATTGTGGTGAGTACGAGCTAAATTATCAAATGTAGATAGCTCTGTACAAGGCAAGAGCACTTTCATAACTACCCATGAAATGACAGTCTTGACACCTCAAGTTAAATGACTTCGAGTCGTATAAGACTCATATATTATGACCAAGATAATAATTGTTGATATCTAGTATTATCTATACAGTTATTATCAAACGTCACTGTTCGGTACTTTTAATTCTTTAAGAATTTACTGATTTATTTAGATATCAATATATTATAAATAATGAGATTCCTCATCAAAATAAATCATGTGATAACCTAGAGATTTAATAAATGTTCAATTCATTATCCTTTACCAGTTATGAGTATTTTTAAGATTATATTTTATCAGAGATATTTATTTCATTATTATCAACAATTTGATAATAAATTCTCTATAGATAATTAAATGGTCATATATTTCATAGTATATTTAATTACAGCATTTATAATATAATCAACAACTTAAATATTTAGTTTATTATAAATGTGAAATATACATATATTTATTATGATATATTATTTAATATATAAAAAGCTGTGAATACACTGTGGCATTCAGACTAGTGATAACACATTCATGGACCTATATTAATAAATTGATGTTGAAATTTAATCCAAATAAGTAATCCTACTTGAAAATTTGAAGTTCTTTAATGGATAATTTTGTCTTATTTAATTAAAAAAAAAAAACTAAAAAAGAATCGGTCACATGACCCATTCGGCACTTCTTTGGTTTAATATTTAATTAAATTTTAATAATCATAGTGCTAATTATAATATACTATCGTGTTAAAAAAATATATAATTTTTAACTAATTTCTTGTTTTACAAATATAAAACAAATAATAACAAATTATTTTTTATACAATAATTTATTATTTTTCCCATTTATGAAAAAAATATAGATTAATTTAAATTAGTAAAATGCGATAGATTAGAGTTGGATGTTAAGGATAAAAAATGTTGCTGTCACGTGCTTTATATTAAGTTATTAAAAACATTTTTTTTTTAGTATTAGTAAGAAGTGTGCAATCGGTCAATTTTGTTCAAAATTGTACCAAACTAAAAAGTGAATTATTAAAAAATTTTAAATCAAACCGAATTAAAAATTAAAACGAACATAACCGAACTGAAAAAATCTGTTTGGTTAATTCGGTTTTATATATTATATATAATATAATTAAATAACATATAACATATTAAAATATAATATAATAATATATTTTAATATATAATAAATTATATATATTTAAAATAGATTCGGTTTGATTTTTTCGATTTTGTGATTTTTAAACCAAACTAATTAAACTGAATTGAGATATTTCGTTTTTGCTCTGCCCTAGTACTAGTCATGACCATAATAGTAAAATGTTGAATTTAATAAACTGAAATACTAAGAATTTTTTTTTTTCAATTTTGAATTTTGAATTTAAAATACTTCATTTGTCTTTTTAAGTGTCATCTAAGAAAGAATTTTTTTATTATCACTTTAAGTTTTTTTTAATTCGAGAGAAAAAATATATCACAGACATATTTAAAAGGTTCAGTAGATTGTAAACTATATAATATAAAATAATTATCTATTTGTATTTATCGTAAAAGTATAATCACATATAGTAGGAAGGTAAGGCTTGAACATACTTTAAGTATCTTTTAATTTAGGGTATTTATGTTATTTATTTCAAAACTAATTATCATATCTTAAGATTTCTTAGTTATTTTGACATTTTAAAGAAGTTTATATTTTTTTAAAAATTTGTTGTCTCAAGCACAGAGAATTAAATATGTGAAAATATTTAGCCAAATCAAATTATAAATTCATACTTTATGTCAAATGAAATTAATAGTATATTTTTTTGTATAAAATTTTTTTTTATTCTTATATTAAGAATGTAAAATAAATTATATTTTTTTGATATATAAAAATTAATTTATATAAGTATATATTGTATACCCTTTAGAATGCCAAAATTTATTAAGGACCATTGGGGTAGCGTATGAGCAGACACACTTGATAAAAATTCATTGTATTGTGTATGAGTGGGCCATTCTTCCTGCGTTGGTCCACTCAGCTTCTTTATAAATAAAAAATAAAAAAAAACTATAGAGGGCCCCGCATTTGGCAATAAGGACAGCAGCACGTGTCCGGCTGACTGTGAGTTCAACATCGTCTCATGTCTATTCAGTCCTGACTGAGCTGATGTCGACTCTTTGAAGTGGGTTTTTGGGTCCCACTCAACTATTTGGTTCATCCTAGTGGGGTCCACTATTTTATTTTATTTTTATTTTGCATTAGTATTAAAATTCTCAAGTTGAATTTTTAGATAATTGTATTCAAATTTTTTCTGTTGTCCATATAAGTAGTAAATATAGCACATAACAAATTTGGAATACAAAAAATAAAATTTTATAACCAATTTGATATATATATATATATATATAAAATTTGGTACCATTAATTTATTTTACCCTATGTTTATATATTAATCATAATATATTCTTTTAACTATTAAAATTGTAAATTAATAAACAATACATATAAAGTTCGTATCCTTTTAATAATTTATACGTTGTTATTCCGATAAATATATTTTTGTTCTTTAATAAAATATTATTTAAGATAATAATTTGAAAGGTTATAGTTTGAATGTACTAATTGACATACAACTTTAGCTGTTGATAGCAAGCAGAAACTATACAACCTTATAAAAAGCTATTAAATTATATGTAAAATCTTAAGGAATAAAAAAAACAAAGGCAATTCAATCATGAAAAAAAAAAATTATGCGATGCCGGTGTTTGAAATTCATATAGTATCAAATGAATGAATACTATTTCAACCAACAAAAATACATAATTAATTTTTTAAAATTTTATTTTTAACTGTAAATTATTAAAAACTAAATATAACTATCAGCAATTTGTTCAATTTTTTTTCCTAAATAAGCAATTTCATACTATTAAAAATAGGTAAAAACACAAATATGCTCCTTATTTTAAAAATGATATTCATAAAATAAAAAGCATAGTAGAATAATCCGGCTTGACAGATTGCTGGTTCTAATAATATGGCACAACAGAAGAGTATTTTTTAGTTTGTAGTAGTCACCAAAATTATTTACCGTTTTTGGATGATTTTTCAGAAATATTCAAACTTATGATAGTTTTAACAGTAATTTTCAATTCGTGACAGTTTGATTGACATGCGCTATTTCAAGTGGCGAGCAATAATATGCGTCACTTGATGTGGCACATCTATGTCAAGTGCCCCATGCACCAAGCTTTTCTTCCGCATCACTCTTTGTATGCATGCATATTTTTGTTACAAATTATTTTTGTTAATTAAATTTATTAATTAAATTCTATTAATTTTTTTTAGAAAAATAATGATACGATTTATAATTTGTAAATACGATTTATAAGTTAAAGTATTTAGAAGTTAATAAAAAATATAGAGACAATTTATAAAAGTTGTTGCAGGTAATTACACTAAATTTTTTTTCACGTATCATTTGTTGTAAAAGTTGACTCATATAATAATAATAATTATTTTTTTTTCGTATGTATGGATATTAGACCATTAATTGTTAATTAAATTTATTAATTAAATTTTAGTTAATTATTTTTTAGAAAAGTAAAGACATAATTTATAGATTAGAGGTTGATAAATTAAATTTGATATCTAATGAATCAATTAAATTTCATATAAGACATATAGAATTTAATTACGTATTAAGTAAAATTTAGGAAATAAAAATTTATAAAATTTTTTAGTGATAAAAAATGTACAAACAATAATACATTTTACAACATTTTAAATCTAATATATTACAACATTTTAGAGAAAAAAATAATAATGACTAATATAATTACATTCAAAATGAATTACAAAATTTTTAGGCTATAAATACACAGTAAAAATACATTTTAAATCTAATTTCTCAAATACGTCCTTGCATTATGATTCGTATGACTATATTACACTATTAAAATTTTTCTTATTGTTGTACTATTTAAGATATTTAATGAATATTCGTTACACAATTATTATTATTATTATTATTATTATTAAAATTTTTAATAATTTCTATTTTTACTACTATTAATAAAAATTTTTACAATATTATCTACTAATACTATGTCACTTCTATTCATAATTTTATAACATTATTTATACATATAAATTAAATAATTACCACAATTATTTGTACATGACATGTTATTATTATTAAATTTATTTTATTCAAACTAAAAAAATAACAAAAATATATTACAACAAATTAAATATTTAATCATCACAGTAATATATTACTTTATAAAGTTATTAAATAACAAAAAATAATAAAATTATGTCATTTTAAAATATGCAATTAATATTACTAACTTTTATGCGAAAATTATTTTATATCTCGAATAATTCTCCAACAATTACTCAAATAATTCTCCAACAATTACAAAAAAAACTACAAATATTAATATGGCATAAGAATAATAATTATTTTTTATAATATATAATAAATTTTTATTATAAATATCATTATTATTATTATTACATAATTATTATTACTCTCATTTTTAATAATATTTTCACTAAATAAGTTTATCTACCTAATCAAAATTTATCTATTAATACTACATCGCTTTTATTCATAATTTTACAATATTATTTATGCACAAAAATTACTTAAAATATTATGTATATATTTTTTTCAAAATTTATCAATATAAAATTTAATCTACATCTTTTTTTCAAAATTTATTTTTTGTAAAAATATAATTTACATAAATTTATCTATATATTACCAAAATTTAATGATATTTAAAATCACTTTTCCATGGTCTTGAAATCGGCAGCACCAATCGGAAGTACTAAATTTTTTACCAACGCATACATGCAAAATACAGAAATCAAAAGTATCATTAGAAGAAACAATAATACACATAGTTCAACCAAAATATAGGACTGATTATTTTTCTTTGAAAAATTTCCAATTATTTTTAAGTTCTATAAAATTAATTACCTATTATTTTACATTATTATTTTTTAATATTTTCACTAATACTAACTCATTTTAAAAATAAATAATAAGTTTGAAATAATAAAACCTATGTTTCAATGAGATTAAAAAAAATTGAAATCAAGAAAAATTTGAGAACGAAAAACAAACTTTAATCCAAAATTTTCATTGATATAAAAAAAAATTTACAAAGCTTACAGGAGAAAGAGAGCTTGCGCTTTTGTGAAAGAAAAAAAAATTTGAAAAAGCATAGTTTAACCAGAGTAAAGAAAAAGAAAAAAAGAAAGAAGTTGGAGAAAAATGACAGAATTGAAATTGAAAGAACAAACCTATTTATTTTGAATCAATGCATCATAAATTGTTCTGTACATTAATCACGGGAGAAAAAAAAATGTGAAAAAAAAGTTGAAGCTGAAGGATTCCTAGAGGGGGTGGCAGAATGAGACATGCATCATTTAGATTGGCGCACGCAGACAGTACTGCCACGTGGCTGGTGTGCACTGGTTGGAGTGGCTGACCACTGCATGCCCCAGTTGGAATGCATGTGGCTAGCATGCACCACTCCAACTGACGCACGCACAGGGTGCTTGCTAGTTGGATTGACGCACGTCCCATTCTCTCCCTCTGACCACTTAAAACTACCATAATTTTGTAAACACTTTTTCTAATAATCACAATTTAAGAAATATCCCTCCAAGGTACAATGAAATATAATAAAATTAAAGTAGAGGAGGCAATCTATAATAAGATAGATTTGATTCATTCATGCCCAAAATTATACATTTTGCTCATTATATTTTGTTATATTTCGCTAATATATCATGTTAGATTTTCTGATAGAAATATATTGTATTGTGGTTGATAAAAAAAAAAATATTATTTACTCATTATATTAAAAAATTATACGGTTTACAATCTCTATTTAGTTATATTTTGCTAATATGTTATTATGATATAAAAATAGTTAATTATAATAAAAATACAAAGAAAAAATTATAATTTATCTTATAAAATTTGATATATTGTACTAGTACATTTTGAATAATTTGTTAGTATTTCAAAGTAAAAAATAATATTTTTCTAATGACAAGGACTATATATTTTAATAAAGATAAAATAGAAAAAATAAATAGTATAATTTTTGAACATAATTAGTCAAATAATAATAATTGGTCAAATAATAATAATAAGTAGATAAAAGTTTGGATTTTTCTTAAACTTACAATATATTCCACGTGGAAGAGCGTGAAAGATTCGAAAAACTTAGAAATTTTATTTTTATCCTCAAATGTGCAAACCATATATATATATTTAAATAGAAAATTGCAGAAAAGCAAATCATTTTATTTTTTATTCAATTTTTTCATAAAAATTATAGGAATGGGTGACGGATTCAATTTTCTTTAAAAAGCAGCCATTGCTTCCCAGTTCCTTCCTCTTCCATAAAAAGTTAGAAGCCCAGAGGCAATAAATTTTTGTCAAAATCAATAATAATAATAATAATAATAATAATAAGTTACAATCATCATTTTGGAGGCTTGCTGGGGTTTTCTTTTTATTGGGTTTTGAAGCTCAGAAATTATAATTAAAAAAAGAAGATTGATAAGAAAGACTCAATTTTCCAACACTCTCCACTACTTATTTTACTACTTATTTTATAATTGGATGATGATAAAGGAGAATAACGAAAGATAAAAAAGTGAAAAATAATTTTTAAAAAATTATCTATTTTCATCCACCAATTAGAAAGTAAATATTAAAAAATATTAAAAATATTATAATAATATTGAAGCAATTGAGTAATTATCTATAGATAAATTTTTTATGTAAATAGAACTATATTTTTGTAAAATTTCTACATATATAAATAGGCATTACAATCAATAAAAATTGATTGTTTCCTTCTTTCTTTTTCTACTCTCTTATATTCTCTATTCATTTATTGTTATTTATTTTATAACACGTTATCAGCATGATTATAAAAAAGGTAAAATTTAATATTTTAATTTCAATTGTATACTTGTTTTTGAGAATGATAGTTGATCAGTACCGTATTTTTTTCTGTTACTGTTTTTCTTACTCGGCATTTTTTTGACTAAAACCAAACAACCGACCGACTACATGGTAGATTTTTTACTTCTTTATTCTTTCTTCTTATAGATTGATTTTGACATTAATCAATTGCTTTTGTCATTATTTTAGTTGTTTTAGTTAATTTGACATTAATTAATTCTTTTTATTTTCTTAATTACAATCACGGATAAAAGATCATTTTGATCTTAAAAATAATTTTTAAATATATTTAAATATGTGTTTACCTTATAATAATAACATTATATAATTATTCTTTGATTATTTAACTCTTTATTTTATATTAACGTAAGAATGTTTTGTTTGTTCTTATTTATTTAATTATGTATTTCTTTTATTTATTTATTTATATTGTAACTTGAATATTTAAATACATGTTAGTTCTTGAATAACTAATATTATATAGTTTCTGAAATACTTTTATTATAAATTTTAGTTTCTAGACAACTAATATTATATATAGTTTCTGAATAATTCGTATTATAAATTTTAGTTATCGAATAACTAATATTAGTTTTAGTTCTTGAAAAACTAATTAAATAAATAACTAATTGTTATTATCACTTTGTTAATTCTAATAATTTCTTCTTAGACATTGTTCACTTTTCTAGTACAATCATGTAAATTTAGTTGATATGGATTCTATAGTTAATTTAAAATTCATATTAATTTATATTCGTCATTTATTTTGTTTCTATATTTAAACCACTTATTAATTAATATTGATTTTAGTTCCTAAAGAACTATTGTTGCATACAGTTGTTGAAAAACTTATATTATAAATTATAGTTTCTAAAGAACTAGTCTTAGTTTTATTTCTTGAAAACTAAATAAATAAATAATTAAGACATATATTCCTGAAGAATATGACCCTAAGTTCCTAAATAATTAAGTATTATGAAATTCAGTATTCCAATTAATATTTTATGTTCTTGAAAAACTAAAAGTCTATAAAGTCTTGAAAAGACATATATTAATCAACATATTATTTATTTTGTATAGACAATGTCGAATTTGATAAAATTCGCTCATCATGGGCGAAAATTATTTGTTATGGATACTAGATGCCGAAATACATTTGGATGCTATGGGTCTTGGAAACACAATCAAAAAAGGAAATCTAGAATCCCAACAAAATCGTGACAAAGCGATGATTTTTCTTCGTCATTATCTTTATGAAGGACTAAAACTTGAGTATTTGACAGTTAAAAATCCATTAATTCTTTAGAAAAATTTGAAAGAAAAATGTGACCATCATAAATCTGTCTTTCTTCCAAAGGCTCTATGAATTGATGTATTTATGATTACAATATTTCAAAACTGTAAGTGAATATAATTCTGCAGTTTTTAGAATTAGTTCTAAATTGAAATTATGTGGAGAAAATATTACTGACCATGATATGTTAGAGAACCCATTTACTACTTTTCATGCTTCAAATATGCTCCTGCAGCAGCAATATCGAGAAAAAAGTTTTAAAAAATATTCTGAATTGATTTAATGTATTCTTGTTGCTGAACAAAATAATAAACTCTTATTGAAAAATCATAAAACTCGTCCAACTAGTTATGTCTCATTACCTGAAGTGAATGAGACAATATATAATAACATTGGACATGGACGAGGAAGAAAACAGAAAAATAATTGTGGTCGAGGACGTGGCCGAGGTTATAGCCGAAATTATAATAAAAGTAATCATAGTGGTAGAAATACCAATGTATCTTTCCACCATAAATGAAAGAATTGTGAAGAGAATAATGGATCAAAAGAAAATTTAGAAAATCAAATGCTATCAATGTAGCATGAAAGGACATTAGTCTTGTACCTATCGTACACCCAAATATTTTACTGATCTCTATTAAGAGTTTTTGAAGAAGAAGAAAGACAAAAATATAGAAGCAAATTTGGCAGAAAATGATGATGATTTTGGTGATTACTTTGATGATCTCACACATTTAGAGGTGTTGGATTTCTTTGAGGATTTAGAAGGAAAAATAAATCATTTGATCGGTAATAGTAATATAAATGCCTAATAATTATATATTCTTTCAGCTCACTAGTTTGATTCATATTTTTTTTCATTTAAACACTAGTTTAAAGTATTAGTAACTTGAATATTTTTTTAGGATTAGTTTTTTATTGAATTATTACTTTGTTTCTTATAAATATATATATTTTTATTTTTGATGAAGATATTATGAATTCTATTCAATAATTAGTAGAATTAAGAGCAAATGATGCAGATTTATGTCTTACAGATAATGCAACCATGCACACCATATTAAAATACAAGAGATATTTTTTTCACATAACAAAGAGAGTAACTTATGTTAATACAATATCTGGTAGTAAAAGAATAATTGAAGGATCTAGAAGAGCAAATATATTACTACCTGAATGTACGTATTTCTTTATTAGAAATGCATTATTCTCTCCAAAATGTTGCAGAAATTTATTAAGTTTTAAAGATATTCGCCGAAATGGATATCATATTAAGACAACAAATGTGGAAAATATTGAATATTTTCATATTACAACTCTTGTAATGAGTAAAAAATGTCTATTAGAGAAATTACTTACTTTTTTCTCTAGTTTATACACATATGCGTATAGTTACAACAAATGTGGTAGTAAACTAGAAGTTTATTGACCCAAATACATTTTTTATTTTGCATGATTGTTTAGGTTATCCTGGGTCAACAATGATGTGAAAAATTATTGAGAGCTCATATAGTCATCCATTGAAGAACCAAAAGATTCTTCAATATAATAAATTTTCATGTTCGACCTATTCTCAAGAAAAGTTAATTATTAGGCTTTCACCAAGCAAAATTCAAAATGAATCACCTAAATTTCTGGAACATATACAAGGTGATATTTGTGGACCAATTCATCCATTATATAGACTATTTAAATATTTTATGGTGTTAATAGATGCATCAACAAGATGATTACATATATGTTTATTATCAACTCGAAATCTAGCATTTGCTAAATTACTTGCTTAATTAATTCAATTAAGAACACAATTTCTAGAATATATTATTAAGATAATTCGTCTTGATAATGCTGGTGAATTTATATCTAAGGCCTTTAATGATTATTCCATGTCAATTGGAATGACTGTTGAATATCCTGTAACTCACGTTCAAACTCAAAATGGTGTTGCATAATCTTTTATTAAACATCTCCAATTAATAGCTAGATCATTACTTATGAAAATAAATATCTCAATTATTGTTTGTGGAACTGCAATTTTACATGCAGCAACTCTTATACACATCAGGTCAACTACTTATCATCAATTTTCACCATTATAGTTGGTTTCTAGCTATGAGCCAAATATTTTCCATTTGAGAATTTTTGGATGTGTTGTTTATGTCCTAATTGACCCCCACATCACATAAAAATGGACCTCAGAAGAGATTGAGAATATATAGTGGATATAAATCCCCTTCTATAGTCAAATATATTGAACCATTAACTGGGATGTCTTTACTACAAGATTTAATGATTGTCATTTTAATGATACTTTGTTTCCTAAATTGGGGCAAGAAAATAAGAAATTAGAGAAACAGATTGTTTGAAATGAGTCATTATTAAATCATCTTGATCCTTATACAAAACAATATGAGTTAGAAGTTCAAAGGATCATTCATTTACAAAGTATAGCAAACTAATTGTCAGATGCATTGTGTGATCCAAAAAGAGTTATTAAATCTCATATACCAGCTAAAGATGCTTTAATTAGAATTAATGTCCTAGTAGGACAAAATGTTAATATTATAGCAAATGAGTCCATGACACGCCAGAAGCATGGTAGGCCATCTGGTTCAAAGATAAAAACCCAAGAAAGAAATGGAAACAAAATTCAAACACTACCGATGCTCCTGGAGAGCCTATAATAGATAACATAGATGAACAAGTAACCCTAGAAGAGGTTCAGTTACATGAAAATTATGAAAATAATGAGATCTTAATCAACTATATGACTTCAGGAAAGAAATGAGACCTAAGTGAAATTGTTATCGACAATATATTTGCATATGCAGTAACAATTGATATTACAAAAGAAAGCGAGGACATTGAACTTAAGTTCGTTAATGAATATTGACAAAGAAATAATTGGCCAAAATGAAAAGATGTAATCTAGACAGAATTAAACTCATCAGAAAAATATCAAGTCTTTGGACTCATTGTTTTTACACCTAAAAATATTAAGTCGGTAGGCTATAAATAAATTTTTATGCGTAAACGCAATGACAAATATGAAATTATGAGATACAAACCAAAACTTATTGCACAAGAGTTCTCACAAAAACCTGACATTGATTATGAAGAAACGTATTTCCTAGTTGTGGATATAATTACATTTAGATTTTTAATTAATCTGATAAGTTTAGAAGGACTCCATATGCAACTTATGGATGTCGTTATAACTTATTTTTATGGATCACTTGATAATGAAATTTATATGAAAGTTCCTGAATGACTCAAAATGCTTGAAGCATATAGCTCAAAACCTTGAGAAATGTATTCAATTAACCTACAAAAATCCTTGTATGGATTAAAGCAATTTGTATGAATGTGGTATAACCACCTTAGTTAATATCTTTTGGAGAAAAGGTATACTAACAATCTAATTTGTCCATGTATTTTTATTAAGAAAACAAATTCTGGTTTTGCTATTATTGCGATTTATGTTGATGATTTAAACATCATTGAGACTCCGGAAAAGTTAACAGAAATGATAACTTATTTAACAAATGAGTTTAAAATGAAAAATTTGCAACAAACAAAATTTTATCTCGGCCTGCAGATCGAGGATTTATCTGGAAGAATTTTTATCTATCAGTCAACTTATATTGAAAATATATTAAAATGTCTTAATATGGATAAATCTCATATAATGAGTTCATCCATGATTGTTAGATACTTGAATATGAAAAAAGGGCATTTTTCGTCCTCGAGAAGATGGTGAAGAAATACTTAGTCTAGAAGTACCATATTTTAGTGCTATTGGAGCATTAATTTATCTTGTTAATTGTACAAGACCCGATATAATATTCTCTGTGAGTTTATTAGCAAGATATTGGAATGGTGTGAAACAAATATTCCATTATTTACGTGGTACATCAGACATGAATTTATTTTATCTATAAGAGTTGAGTCTAAATTAATTTGATATACATATGTTGGATATTTGTTTGATCCATATAAAGATGGATAACAAATTGGTTACTTGTTTATATATGGTAGCACTGCTATATCTTGACGTTCAACTAAATAAACTTTAATTGCCACATTAAAACTTTGAGAAATGTATTCAATTAAGTTATAAAAATCCTTATACGGATTAAAAAAATATGGACGAATGTGGCATAACCACCTTAGTGAATATCATTTGGAAAAATGATATACTAACAATCCAATTTGTTCATGTGTTTTTATTAAAAAAACAAATTCTGGTTTTGCTATTATTGCAGTTTATATTGATGATTTAAACATCATTGAGACTCCAGAAGAGTTGATAGAAACAATAATTTATTTAACAAATGAGTTTGAAATAAAAAATTTGGGACAAACAAAATTTTGTCTCGGCCTGCAGATCAAGCATTTATCTGGAGGAATTTTTATCTATCAGTCAACTTATATTGAAAATATATTAAAACATTTTAATATAGATAAATCTCATCTAATGAGTTCCCCCATGATTGTTAGACACTTGGATGTGAAAAAAGGACCTTTTTCGTTCTCGAGAAGATGGTGAAAAAATACTTAGTCTAGAAGTATCATATCTCGGTGTTATTGGAGCATTAATATAACTTGTTAATTGTACAAGACCCGATATAACATTTTCTGTGAGTTTACCAGCAAAATATAGTTTTTTACCAATTCGAAGACATTGGAATGGTGTGAAACAAGTATTCCGTTATTTACATGGTACATCACACATGAGTTTATTTTATCCATAAGACTCGAAGTCTAAATTAATTTGATATGCAAATGTTGAATATTTGTTTGATCCAAATAAAGATGGATCATAAACTGGTTACTTGTTTACATATGGTGACATTACTATATCTTGGCGTTCTACTAAACAAACTCTAATTGCTATATCAAAACCTTGAGAAATGTATTCAATTAAGCTACAAAGATCCTTATATGGATTAAAACAATCTGGACAAATGTGGTATAACCGCCTTAGTGAATATTTTTTGGAGAAATGATATACTAACAATCCAATTTGTCTATGTGTTTTTATTAAGAAAACAAATTCTGGTTTTGCTATTATCGCAGTTTATGTTGATGATTTTAACATCATTGAGACTCTAGAAGAGTTGATAGAAATGATAACTTATTTAACAAATGAGTTTGAAATGAAATATTTGGGACAAACAAAATTTTGTCTCGGCCTGCAGATCGAGCATTTATTTGGAGAAATTTTTATCTATTAGTCAACTTATATTGAAAATATATTAAAACGTTTTAATATAGATAAATCTCATCCAATAAGTTCCTCCATTATTGTTAGACACTTAGATGTGAAAAAAGACATTTTTTCGTCCTGTATAATATGGTGAAGAAATACTTAGTCCATAAGTGTCATATCTTAGACATTAATGCTATTGGAGCATTAATGTATCTTGTTAATTGCACAAGACCTGATATAACATTTTATGTGAGTTTATTAGTAATATATAGTTCTTCACTAACTCGAAGACATTGGAAAGTGTGAAATAAGTATTTTGTTATTTACGTGGTACATCAAACATGAGTTTATTTTGTTCATAAGATACGAAGTCTAAATTAATTTGATATGTAGATGTTGGATATTTGTCTAATCCACATAAAGATGGATCATAAACTGGCTACTTGTTTACAATATGGTGGTATTGCTATATCTTGACGTTCTACTAAACAAACTCTAATTACCACATCAAAACCTCGAAAAATATATTCAATTAAGCTATAAAGATTCTTGTATGGATTAAAACAATCTGGACGAATGTTGTCTAACCACCTTAGTGAATATCTTTTGGAGAAATTATATACTAACAATTCAATTTGTCTATATATTTTTATTAAAAAAATAAATTCTGGTTTTGCTATTATTGCGGTTTATATTGATGATTTAAACATCATTGAGACTCGAAAGAGTTGATAGAAACGATAACTTATTTAATAAATGAGTTTGAAATGAAAGATTTAGGACAAACAAAATTTTGTTTCGGCCTGTAGATTGAGCATTTATCTAGAGGAATTTTTATCTATCAGTCAACTTATATTGGAAATATATTAAAACGTTTTAATATGGATAAATCTCATCTAAGGAATTAGATACTTGGATGTGAAAAATGATATTTTTCGCCCTCAAGAAGATGATGAATAAATACTTAGTCCAGAAATGACATATCTTAGTGTTATTGGAGCATTAATATATCTTTTTAATTGTACAAGACCCGATATAATATTTTCTGTAAGTTTACTAGCAATATATAGTTCTTCACTAACTCGAAGACATTGAAATGATGTGAAACGAGTAATCTGTTATTTACGTGATACATCAGACATGAGTTTATTTTATTCGTAACACTCGAAATATGAATTAATTTGATATGTAAATGTTGGATATTTGTCTGATCCACATAAAAATGGATCATAAATTGGTTACTTGTTTACATATAATGACATTGCTATATCTTGGCATTCTATTAAACAAACTCTAATTGCCACATCATCTAATCATACTGAAATATTAACAATTCATGAGACTAGTAGATAATGCATATGGTTGAGATATATGATCCAATATATTAAAGAAACATGTGACATCTCATTTGAAAAAGTAAGTCCAATATTGTTATATAAAGATAATACTGTTTGTATTGTGCAACTCAAAAGATGATACATTAAAGCAAATATAACCATACACATTTCGCCAAATTTTGTTTTCCATACATGACATTCAAACACAAGGAGTTTTGATTGTTCGTCGTATTCAATTAATTGATAATTTGACATATTTGTTTACAAAAACATTCCCTATTATAATATTTGAGAAGTTGGTGAACAAAATTAGCATACGCAGATTAAAAGATCTTTGTTAGAAGTCATGTTTTCATGAGAGGGAGATTTTTATGCAATGTATTCTTTTTCTCTTAACTTAGGTTTTGTCCCATTGAGTTTTTCTGGTAAGATTTTTAATGAAGCAGTGTTATTACACAAATTTCTACATGAATAATATACTTTTTTTCCTTCACTAATGTTTTTCTCAAAAAAAATTTTTTAGTAAGGTTTTAACAAGATATATTCTATGTAATAGACATCCAAGGGAAAATGTTATAATAATATTGGAGTATTTGAATAATATTGAATTTCTATCATTATCTCTGTAGATAGAATTCTTATATAAATATAACTCTATCTCTATAACATTTCTATACTTATAAATAAGTATTATAATCAATAAAAATTAGCTGCTTCCTTATTCATTTTTCTACTTTCTTATATTCTTTTTTTCTTCTTTATTTATTGTTATTTATTTTATAACAAGAAATAGTTTCTTAGCAAATTTTTTTTTTTTTTAAATTGACTGATAAAAATAGACTTGGAATCATATATTCATCGTAAGAGAGAAAAGGTCTCAGCTGGGAATATTCGTTTGCAGTTTGCTCTGCTTTATTAGCTATTTTCACAGCTTTTCTTGCTGTAAAAAAGAAAAAAGTTATTCTTTATTCGCCAAGCCACAATTAATAATATAAAATTAGGGTTTTGAATTGGTATATCTTTTTCCCAATTTTCATGTCAAATATTAAAAATAGTGTGCATTGCATAATATCAAGTATAAATTATTGCACTTTGCTACGTATCATGGGAAACTATATTTTTTTAACCATAAATATTTAATATAAGTAAAAAAAATATTATTATAATTAATAAAATATAATTTAAATAGAAAATGAACAAAGTTATTAAAAGCTTAAAACATTTGTGTATAGATTTTTAAAATTTAATTAATATAAAAACAAAATAATTTATTTTTATAAGAGGAATGGATTTTTTTCTCTCTTTTATTTTAATTAAAGTCTATAATCTCAATTAGTTTGATAATTTCTTATCTACTTCGAATTCATTTTAAAATTAAATAAAGTTTGAATAGATGAACCTCATCGATATAAAATTTATAAATTATTTAAACTTAATTTTTAAAAAATAAATTAATCCAATTATCAAGCCTAATTTCAATAAATTTAAGTAGAATTAATGAATTGAAATGAGGACAGGGAGAGTAGGAATTTTAGAGGAAGGATAACAATCCAAGGCGAAGAGACCTTATCTTAAATATGCGGCGGAAGGGACACGTGTCCAAATGGGGTTGTGGGGGTTTGAAGCGAGTGAGTGGGGGGTCCTGGGGGAGGAAAAAAATAAAGTTAGGCAGCATCTCAAATAGGGTTGTAAACAAATTAAAGATATTTATCTTCACTCATAAAATATTTGAATCTAATTATGAATTAATTTAGTTAAATTCGAGTAATTTACCAAGTTGAATTTGAATATTATATATAATCTTTATTCAGAAGATTTGCAGGCTTAATTTATTTCAACTATTTTTATTATTTATTAAATTACATTTATATTTTTACTTATTCTTTAATTCGAGTCAAATTTAATTGCGTATATTTTAAATTGAGTTGAGTCAAATATACTATTTATTAAATTTTTTAGCTCAATCAAATTTTATTAAATCGAGTTTGAATATCTCAAATATTTTTCAAGTAAAATTTTAAATAATTAAAAAAAATTTCGATTGAGTTCGAATTTTAAATATTTTAATTGAGTTAATATCAAATATAATAATGCTCTATTGACTAGACTCAATTACACTTGTGGGAAATAAAATCACAATGAAAATGAAAGAATAACTTCATAGGGGTTATACTGGTAAAAGTGTTTCCATATATATACACACCAATTAGAGTAGGCAATGATAGGTTAATTGGTTTTTTTTCCTCGCAAAATAATTTAATTGGATATTCAAATTCCAGAATTCATTTGAATTCTAAATAAACAGAAAATATTAATTTTGAATAAAACTGACCAATAAAAATTGGAAAAGCAAACATCCTCTATCCTATATATATATATACTCTCATAAAATTATCATATATTCACAAAATTAGAAAAGATGATGGACGAGATACCAATTTTTTGAGAGTTTAATTTCATATACACACTCTCATAAAATTATTATATATTCACAAAAATGAGAAAAGATGATGGATGAGACACCCATTTTTTTAGAGTTTAATTTTATTTATAATTACTGAATTTTACTTTTATTATAAAAAAAATTGTAAAATTTTGTAATTTTTATTCAAAAAAATTATTAAATTTTATTTTCATTTTACCAAAGTTATTTATGGCTAATTTTCTGATATAAATAATTAAAAAACTAATAAAATAACCGACGTCATGAAAATTTAATATAACAATTGATATATTATTAAAAATTTGCTATAAATGACTTTTGTAAAAAAAATATATAATTTATTAAAATTTTTAGAATGAAAAATAATTTTATAATTTTATTATAATAAAAGTAAAATTTAGTGATAACAAATAAAATTAAAAATGAGTCACGGGAAATCAGTATGGATTGGATGGGTTGTTTTCCCCTTTTTCTTCTATTTATTTTCCTTTTGAAAAAAAACTTTTGACGACCATTATTTAAAACTGAAAAGTAGAGTATAAAAGTTTTGTTGAAAAAATTTAATTATAAAAATATAAAAAAAATAAAGTGAAATTTGTACATTTTAGCGTATGAATATAGAATAGTAGCTACCAATGCATATTTGATGATGTCTTTTTCTCTTAAATAATATCTTAATTTCAAATTTTATATATAGAAAAAATTTATATTTGGAAAGCTCTATCTTATAACGACTCATCAGTTTAACTCAAATTGTAAGAATTAATAAATTTCTAGTGACCGGTCGGAAGTACAAAATAAAATATGGAATATCCGCCATTTCAACTTCTAAGTGGAAAACAAAACCAACCCACTTTTGCAAATTGCAAGTCATGGTTGCCATGCCAATATTTTCTTTGCAAATTGCAACCAGAATATTACCTCCCTTAATTCCCTAGTACTACCATCAAATAAAATGAACTACTTTATATATATATATATATTTTAATAAAGTTTCCTCTATTAAGTATTCTTAAAAATTATCAAACAATAAAAAAAATCTTATTAAAATCTAATTTATATTTTAATTCATATATCAAAATAAATATTATTGAAATCAAGTCAAAAACATATTTTTAAAATTAATTTTTATACTTATAAAAGTACAAAAATCAGTCGGTGGTATATTATTGAATCAATTAATATAAACTTAATATAGTAAAAAAAATTTTAATATTTTTTTTGAAAATGAAAATTTTAATATATTTAAGATATTAGACATGTGGGTTTTATTTATTTGCCACCTTGGATTCAATAGTTTAATGCACTCCAACTTGGGCATATGCAACTATGTAATTATTGTTTATTAATGAATTAAAATGATCTTTTTGGATTTTTTTTTTTTAAAACTATGAAATGATATAAGAGAAAAACTCACGTATCATTTCATTTTAATTTATCTTTTGAAAATAATCTTTTTATTTTTTTCGTTTAATCGCTTAATATACTATAAAATTGCATTAAATGTCCAGAGTCATATGAGGGTTTTGCAAAAAGAAAAAAAATTATTTTTTTTCAAAAAATGAAAAATTAAGCCTAAAATAATTTTAAAAATCAAAATTTTATAAGATAAATATAAAATTAGAAATTAAAAATATCAATTTAATTTAAAAATGGATTTTTGAAAAACAGGATTGATACTTTATCCCCTCAAAATCAAACTATCACGGAGAAAAAAAAGGTTAAAGACGGTAAATAAATAAAAAAAAGAAATTTGATAATAAAAAATAAAGACGGTAAAATTAAGGGAATCCAGTGATTGATCAATCAAATTGAAGTAAAGAGGGTAAAAAACAGAACAGTAAAAGAAAAGACTAAAGAGTACGATCAAGTAAACAGTAAAAAAGTGCGAATAAGTTATCTAATAATTCTTCAAATTTAAATATTCGAAATATATAATTATTTTAAATATTTATAAATTAAATATTTTATGGTCATGTATGCTATCAATGAATTGGACTGATATTAGATATCAAAATAATTTCAGCATAAGATATATCTTGCTTGCTTTTTGTATTTGAGACATTTTATTTTATTTTGTCATTTATAATCGATTTTTGGTTTATTTTATTTTTTATAAAATTTGTAAAAATATATATGAGGTCTCCAAATACTGATATAATAAAAAAATATTTAGTTTTATCAATAATATTATATCGGTATTAATGAGCCATATATTCAGTCTTATGAATTAAATTAAAAAAAAAAAAAGTAATTAGAGTGTCAAAATGGATTAAAAAAGAAAAAGTGCATGAGAAAATGATAAACTTACCAAGGCGGAATATGTCTTTTTTTTTGTTTGTTTAAAGATAAAAGTAAAACGTTAGAGTGGGGAGATGTTGTTGGAGTAGATTTAGATATAAGATGGAGTTAGTTAACTTAATGTATGAGCTGGATCCACTCTTCCAGGACTGACCCACTTTTTCAATAAAATAATCCAAAATATTATATTATTTATTAATTATTTTATAAATTAATTAAAAAAAAAAAAAACATCCCCAGAAGCAGAGAAATTGAGCTTGAAGCGGATACAAGCCATGTCTTCTTCAACTTTCAACTTTCAATCCCATAAAAAAATAATACATATATATATAAGTTTTCTCCACTAATAATCCAAAATCTCTCTTCTCCCCTTCCTTTTCTCTAATTCCTTTGCTTATCTCAATTGGGTCCTTTCTGTTTCGAACTGGGTTTCTTTTGATGCCAAGTTCAACTCCAACTTCAAGCATGTGAATTTTTTGTACCTTTTCTTTAGTTCTTGCATGGTTTTTCTTGCTTTGGGATCAAAGACTTGTTCGGCTATGAATCTGAGCGACGGACAGGGATCGATGTCAACTGCCAGCTCCAGTATAGCTTGGAAAGCTGGAGATGTTGTCTCCGATCAATTTCCGGCCGGTCTCCGGGTATTGATTGTTGATGATGATCCGACATGTCTCATGATCTTGGAGAAGATGCTCAGGACTTGCCTTTATGAAGGTACTGTAAAGATTTCTTCTCTTTTGTAAATTATAGCTCTCTCTCTTTGGTACAGGTTCCTTTTTGTTTCTGAATTTGTTAGCTTGATGTCATTTTTGTGTCTGAAGAAATTCTTTAATTTTCATTTGGGTTTGTGTGAAACATCAGTGATAATTTCTTGTGTTTACTTTAATGATTTTTCTTATAGAGACATCTGGTAGGAAGGAGTAATTTCACCACGTTTAGATTTGGGTATGTTGTCTCATCTGTATTAGTTTAAGCTACAATCATGTCCTGGTCCAAGTCGAAGATTCTGCTTAAGCGTGAATTTCGTAAGATTTATGTTAAAGTAATAGCTAGTTCTTCTTATGTTTGAGCTTAGTTTGAATTTGATGTCTTTCCCCAGTATGTGATTGATTTTGAGTATTTTTCTATGATGGGTGTCTGTCAATGGGAGATATGAGGTCTCATTTCTGTGCATAATTTTATTGATTGATTTTCAATGTGATTTTCAGTTACAAAGTGCAATCGAGCTGAGACTGCATTGGCTTTGCTCCGAGAGAACAAAAATGGGTATGATATTGTTATAAGCGATGTTCACATGCCTGATATGGATGGATTTAAACTTCTCGAACATATTGGGCTCGAGATGGATCTTCCTGTTATCAGTAAGTATCTGGTTTAATAACTATGTTCTTAGATTGATGTGGTGGCTTATAGATATAATTTGCAAAATCCACAGTGATGTCCGTGGATGATGGAAAAAATGTTGTGATGAAAGGGGTAACACATGGTGCGTGTGATTACCTGATTAAACCAGTTCGAATTGAGGCACTGAGAAATATATGGCAGCATGTGGTTCGGAAGAAAAGGAATGAATGGAAGGACTCGGAGCAATCAGGAAGTGTAGAAGAGGGAGATAGATTGCAGAAACAATGGGAGGATGCAGATTACTCGTCTTCTGCCAATGAAGGGAATTGGAGAAACTCAAAAAGGAGGAAGGACGAGGAAGAAGAAGCCGAGGAAAGGGATGATTCATCCACGTTAAAGAAGCCGAGGGTGGTTTGGTCAGTTGATCTCCACCAGAAGTTTGTTCAAGCAGTTAATCAACTGGGCATTGACAGTATGTATCTTTACCATTGTCTGTTCTGCCTTTTTTGGTTTTTCTTTTGTCCCTTCTTACCAGTGTCTTTCATTTTAAATGTTTGTTGTCTGTCAGTAGGAGTGACAAACTGTTTGCTTCATTCTATTTAATGATGTTTGTGGGAAACATAAAAGGACCTGATGATAACTTGAAAAATGTACTTGAAACTGTATTTTATTTCCTAGTTCATAGTTCCCTATTGAATTCAATTTCTTGATGCATAATTAATCAAATGAAAACTATAGACAATGCATTATGGATCTCATTCTCTTTTAAATTATTATAGTTTTGATTGTATTTGTGTTACTTTTGCTTCTCGAATCGCCTTCTACATTCCAGTTTAACATTCCTTTTTACTTAATCCTTTCATTAAAACATTATCTCTAATAACTTGACTGATGCATTAATCATTTTACTTCCCTCTCAAATTTTCACCATATTAAGTTCCTCGTCAGATTCTGTTATGTTCATACACGGTTAAATTTGTTCTGTTATGCAGAGGCTGTTCCAAAGAAGATTCTGGAGTTGATGAATGTTCCTGGGCTCACGAGAGAAAATGTTGCTAGTCACCTTCAGGTGAGCAACAAATGTGCTTGACGTAGTATATTCCGAGCATTATATATATTCAAACAATTTATTTTCTGATAAATTTCCTCTTTGAAATGTACTCGTCAACTGGTTGGGTGGTACAGAAATATCGGCTGTATCTTAGAAGGTTGAGTGGAGTTTCACCACACCCAAACAATATGGGCAATGCTTTTATCAGCCCCCAAGAAGCAACTTATGGTCCACTCTCTTCCCTTAACGGACTTGACCTTCAAACTCTTGCTGCTACTGGTCAGCTTCCAGCTGAAAGCCTTGCCACACTCCACGCAGCGGGGCTTGTTCAACCAGCTGTAAAATCCAGAATGCCCATTGTTGACCAAAGGAACCTTTTCAGCTTTGAAAATCCAAAAATAAGATTTGGGGAGGGGCAACAGCAACAGTTGAACAATAGTAAGCAAATGAATTTACTTCATGGATTCTCAACAACCATGGAGCCGAAGCAACTTGCACATTTGCATAATTCTTCACAATCTCTTGGAAGCATGAATATGCAACTGAATTCCAATGGCGCCCAGGGTGATCAAAATAATTCGCTGTTGATGCAGATGTCTCAATCTCAGTCTAGGGGGCAGATGCTAAATGAAACCACTAGCAGCCATGTTTCTACCCTTCCATCACCTATAGGGCAGCCTGTCATAGCTAATGCGATCGCTGGTGGGGTCTTAATAAGAAATGGTTTATCTGAAAATGGAAGAGGGGCAGGATATAATCCAGTTTCACAGTCATCTTCAATAATGAATTTTCCCTTAAACAGCACAACAGAAATATCAGCTAGTAGCTTTCCCCTGGGAAGTGCTACTGGGATGTCCAGTCTATCATTGGAGGGGGCATTCCAAGAAGAGTTTAACTCAGAAATAAAGAGATCAGTTGGATTCATGCCAAGTTATGATATTTTTGGTGATTTGAATCAGCACAAACCTCACGAATGGGAATTAGATAATGTCGGCATGACCTTCAATGCCTCTCAGCAAAAGAACTCTCTGCAAAGCAACCTTGATGTGGGGCCATCAGTTTTATCTCATCAAGGGTTTTCTTCAAACCAAAGGACTGGACGGAACAGGAATATATCTTCTGTAGGCAAATCCATGTTTTCGGCTGCAAATGCAACTGATCATGTGTATGAACAGAGTGTCGGACAACAAATGGACACCTTTTTTGCCGACAATCCATTGAGAATCAAATCTGAAACAGTTTCTGATTTAGATCTATTTCCTGAACAGTTTGGTCAGGATGATCTAATGAGTGCACTTCTGAAACAAGTTAGTTGCTTTCTCCTTTTCCTCTTCCATTTGATTTCAGTTTTTTGGATAACCAAAAATAGTTGGTCATTTTTTTGTCATCTTCAATTTCATACAGCAACAGGTTACTGCCGAAAATGATTTCGACTTTGATGGTTATCCCTTGGACGATGTTCCTGTATAGCAGTTCTCAAGGTTATAGCAGTTTTTGATGTAGACAGATGCTGTTACAGATCAAATTGATTTATCTCTTCTGCAACCAGAGGGAGCAGTTCAAATTAGTGTTATGTTCAGGAGATGCGATCGCGTGATTTCTTAATTTTTCACAAGTCTGCATTTCCATTGTGTATAATATGTTCAGCTGGTTTCTGACGAACGGGAAAGTCGAGATCGATATGTTATGTTCCTGTCTCAAAGCTTGCAAGATACCTCTGCATGATATGCCAAGCCATACATGCAAAATTTTGGCTGCATTTGCCTGGAAAATTTAGCAGGAAGCAAACTAATGTTAGGGTGCTTGTGGAGATGTCTATTTGGTTCAAATTTGGAGACAATTTCTTTGACATCTGCAGAATTTTAGGAGCCTTTCTAACTCCAATAACAGATCAAGTTTCTTTCTTTCTTCCTGGTTTTTTTAATTTATGTTTCTTATTGAAGGAATTGACCTTGATGTACATATACTATTTGATTGCACTAGACACAAGTCTAGGTAAAATTCATTTTGGCTTTGTTTGGATGGAGGAATTTTAAACAATACATAGATTTATGCCGAATTTATCATTTGACTACTTAAGAAAAGTCAAATTTTGGAAATTTTTTTATCCACAAAAATTCTTTATTTTTTAAGGATTTGATGAAGTGGAAAAATTCAAAATATATAAATTTTGATTAATAAGAGATTTTTGTCAGATTTTTTTATTTTAAAATTATCCTTAATAAATTAACAATATTCTAAAACTATACATAATCATGAAAAAATAAAAATTATTTTTCTTTTAATTTCAACTAATTGTTTTATTATTATTATTATTATTATTATTATTATTATGATAATATGTATTAAATTATTAATAAAAAATATTTTTAGCAATGTAATTAAATATTATAATGTATAATAAATTTATTTTTTTTATTTTTCAACTTAAAATAACCAATTTTGTTTTTTAAATTTTCAAGTATATAGTGAAATTGATTGTATATGTTTAATTAATAATAAACTACCAATATTTAATAAAGAATAAAATTGGAAATTAATTTTTAAATTCATGGAATATGATAATTGAACCAAACATAAGTGTAATGATAATTATATCCTCAATTCATAGATTTTATAATCAACCAAATGATATGATTTTTATAATCCATGGATTGAAATCCATATATTTTTAAATTTTTCAATCTAAAAGGGCCTTTATTTTCTGGATGTTTTATTTTACTTATTTTTTTTCTACCTTTTGATTTTTTTCCTTTGTAAATTAAATTGAGAATTGATGATTGTTAAGACTTACTAGTTATGAGCAAATTATTCTATGGATCAATGTCCATGAAACTATATGTACCATGTCCATAATTATTTATATGTAGATTCATTATTATTTGTAATCAGTTTTTGTTCAAATTTTTTATATGATTTTGAAGTTTTTTTTATTTAAAATTTTTTTAATGAACCTATGTACAAATAATAATGAATATAGAATATATTTTAAATGAATTTAATTATAAATAATAATGAATCTACTAACAAATATAATGAATATGTATTTAAATAATAATAAATATACAGTTAAATAATAATAAACATAAAATATATTCTAATTGAACCTGATTACAAATAATAATAAATTTGTATACTTATAAAATTATTATCATATTTTTTAAAAAATACGAATCCAAATCCATATTGCTACATACCAGATCCATGATATAACAATTCCTAAATATAACTAGGAATGAGCAAACTGTAATAATACCTTTATAGAGAAAATTATATCGTGGACTACGGTTCACACTGCAATATGAAATAAACACGTATAAGAGGTACGGTGACAATTTTGTATACAAAACAACATATACATATTCATTTATTAATATAGGTTCATTAATTTATTAGTAAAAGATTCATTAGTTTATCAATAAATGTTCATTTTATTTTAAAACAAAATCAATAGTTATGTTGTGTTTTTTTTTTCAGATGCTATTTGTTTTGATTTTTTATTTTTTCATGGCGTTTTTTCTCATTTTTTTGTTATATTTTGAGTTTTTTTTACGAGAATTTAATAATTTCATACTTACAAATGAAAACACAAAAAATCTACTAAATTAGATACACATAAAAATAAAATAAATTTATATTAATATAAAAAATGAATATTTATTAATAAACTAATGAATATTTCGTTAAATGAACTTTTTAATTTATTCGTAATGAACATTCTCATTAAATTAATAAACCTTTGCTTTATTAGTAATGAACTTTTTTTAATGAATTAATGAACATTTTTTAATAAACTTTTAGTTAATTCGAAATGAACATTTTCAATTTATTCGCAATGAACTTTCTCAACAGAGTAATAAAATTTTATTTTATTCGTAATGAACATTTTTAATGACGTAATGAATATTGTTCAATAAACTAATGAACCTTTAGTTCATTCGTTCATTAGTTATAAATCTTTTCAGTTTATTCGTAATGAACATGTTCAATAACCTAATGAATCTGTACTTTATTCGTAATGAACTTTTTTAACGAATTAAAGAACATTTTTCAATAAACTAATGAACCTTTATTTAATGATAGATGATGAATCTTTACAAAAATATCATCGTATGATTAATAACTGTGTAAATTTGATTTATTTACAAAATTATCTTCACTTTTTACATATATAATAAACTTTATTCCATAATGCTACGTGAAGTGGTCCAACATATAACAATTGTCTTTATAGGGTGTGGGCTTTTTGATTCTTTTATAGATTTTTTTTTTCTTTTTCCTATTTCTCTCCTCTTGTTAGAATCCAAACAAAAGACCAAAAAATAAAATTCATTTCTTCTCTCTTTATTTCTCCTCATTTTGTTCTGAGGGACGGCGGCATCCTTATGGATGAATAAAATCAAAGCCATTGGTCAGTGTGCCTTATTACATATTGGTGAGGATAATGGGATTGTTTCAATTTTATCCATCGGCGATTCTACAATAGGCAATAGAGCGAGGAAGAAGGCCATAAGGATGTTTGGTCAATAACAACATTTTAACCTAGTCAGCCATGAGAGAAAAAAAATGAGATATTTTAATGAGAAATTATTAGATAGGTTCATTCTATTGTGTTATCAGTATACTAACCAATTACAAAGTAGATAAAATTTTAAATAGTTTCAATCTATCTTGTCCTTTATAAATTTATCCAATTATAAAGTGTATATAATTATTTTATTTACATTGTTTAATATAAATACATATTAATGTATGATTTAATTACTTTACAGATAATATAATACATTGAATCTATTTAAAAAATTTTATATATTACAAATTTATTAAATATTATATTTATATTATTAAGCAATGTAAATAAAACAATTAAATATATATCACTACATGATACAAATAATATGGTGAATCTATCTCTAAAAATTTCTCTATTTAAATTTTTTTTTTTGTGCTACATTAGGTATCAAATGGCTCCCTCAATGGCCATATCAAGTAATCAACACAGTTCTATAAAAGGATAAAATTGGCATTAAAAATGTGTAGAAATCAGCATTTGCCTTTCAAAACTCTTTTAGGTGTAAGATAAAGGATTAATTTCACCAATTTTGTTATTATATTTTCAATAATCTGTACAGGAATAACTTTTTTATTTTTTTTTTCATCATAAAAATCACCAAACTTCATTTTTTCCATAAAAATTATTTTCAACAACTCTCACCAGAATGCTGAGATGGCACCAAAATATAGACATATAACGTCACAAACCCAGTTAGACATTTGGATTAATTTTACTTTGCAGTCACTAAATTTTGCTCCAATTGCTTGGAGCAGCAAAATTACTTAACTTTTTCCTCATTTCATCATACAAAAACAATTTAATAATTTTGCTACAAATAAAACAAAATTCAGTGACCGTTAATGAAATTCAGCTAGGGCTGCCATGTGGCGGCTGATGTGGCAAAGGTGATCACATGTCATTCACATGGATGATGACGTGGCATTACATATCGGTATTCCGGTGCCACGTCATTGTCCATGCCAGCAATTTGTTGAGGGAATCGTCAGAAATAATTTTTACGAGAAAAAATGAAGTTCAATAATTTTTATGAGAAAAAAATTTTAAAAATAATTTTTGCACAAGTTATCGAAAGCACCAAATTATTACAATTATCATCAAAACCCTTTTGCAGTCTAAGATAGCAACTTACAAACTTACAATGCAGTATAGTTCCTCACAGCAGCACTTCATAACAATCATGATGAGCACACTTAGATAAAATGCAAGATATTTATCCTGTGTACAGATCACACAATCTTAATATACCAAAGAAAACTCTTAGTAATGAACATCAAGGCATCTGCCACTGTCGACAATCTTATACAGTGAGAACAACAATATATGTCGCAGAGAACCAAACTAACCAATCACCAATATCGTTCTATATCGTCTACAAATGGTGTCAAATGATACATTAGCTTTAAAAAATGATAAGACTGTAGTATATATCATCCATTAAGAATGTGCAGAGCAAAGCAACACACTTACCAGCAATAATCGGTCACAAATGCTCATATGTACCTGAGATCTTGGCGTGACATCTTCTGGTGGATCAACATGTATACATCAAAATGCTGAAAGAATGAAAAGAATTAAAAGCCATTTTAAGACCAAGCAATTTCTCATCTAACAGCTATAGCTGCATCAGAACGAACACCACAGCCGCTAGCAGCACTGATACAGTTAGAGCTGACCCCTTGCCATTGCTGTTGCTTGTTGGATATATGGCGGGAAGTGAGCATTCTTCGCCATTGAAAAATACTTTTGTGGGAAACCCATCTCCTGCAGCTATATTAAGTCCAGTTATACCTTTCTTGGTAAATGAAATAACAGACTGTTGTTTTCCAGGCACCCTAGGATTCTTCTGTGGGTCGACTCCATCAGTTTCAGGCACAAGAAAGTTCAGACCGGGAAGTCCCTGCATGATTATTGTATCATTGTTGCCCGTCAATATGCTTCCATTGAATGAGTACATTGCTTCAAAACCAACAGCTGCTTTGTCCAATTGTACAGCGGCAAACCAATCAGGAAAAGCAATTTCATCCCAGTTGAAGATTGTGATCCTTGCACTCCATCCTCGTGTGTAATCTGTATACACATGCCAGTTGATACTAACTCCACAATTATCACCGCAGGGCATTGGGTTTGGAACTGTTCGATGTTTAAGGTTAGCCCAAGCTCTAGCCATTGCAGTCCGGTTGTCAAAAGGTATAAGCAGTGCCTCTGGTGGAAGAAGAACAGCTGGAGCAGTTGTACTACAAGTCCTAGCAGTGTTACTGGGGCATCCGCATGCACAGGTTTTGCACGGGACAACAGAATCATTGTAGTAGGAAGAGAATGATACACAACATCTTGGGCTTGCTCCCTTGGGTTGGCTGATATTGCATACAACCTGCCAGCTAGCAACAGCAGTTTTATTTGTTGGTAGGCCAGATGAATCTGGGAATTGGCTAGGGCTCACTCTAACTGGAGGACCACATTGGTAGTCAGGGTTAAGTGTGCCATTGATCTTCCAGTTCTGTGGTGGCGAAAGCTCTGAACGATTGACATCTGGAGGCATTTTAAATACCTGAATCTGGAAAACTGAAATTGACTTGCTTGGATCCATTGTTGGTGGCAAGATTGTTCCATTTCGACAACATGAGGGTTTGAGCCCGAGGGTCGTGTCGTTATACTTTGTTGGAGGCAAATCAATGATTGTTGGCCTTCTTTCACAATTTAATACATTGGAAAAGTCTAGTTCCTTATAAAATTGACCCTGAGTGCCAAATATGCAGTCTGTTGAATCAACAACATAGGGATAAGCCCCTTGCATGGTGTAGATAAATTCATCCCTCATCCAATCCCAGCTTAATTTCCAGTTATCAAGACGACCAAGGGGATTGTGATTTTCAATAGTGACTTGTGCCCAGTAACTAGAGTCATATGTTCTGATCACGTCATACATAATTGTGAGATCTCCAGACTGTCGGGGTAAAAACTCATCTTCCACAGTAATATTTGATTTGAAGTTTTCATCTCTGGTGCAGCAAACATACATCATATTACCTGGAAAACAAAAGGATAAAGAAAGATATATGTAAATCAATAGGTGCAAGAATACATGAAAATTTCAAAGCACAACTGGCAGTGACAGCGATACCATGTGATCATATACTGAATCCTATATATATATATATATATATATATATATATATATTAACTATTCCAACAAGCAAGTGGAACATAAATGTTTTTCTGAGCTCAATTTCATTTTCACATAATTTAGTAGTCAAAAGAATCCAAGAAATTATCATCATCCAACAATAAGCTCATGGGCAATACAAATTGGCTATAAATCTGGAGCTCAAGTCTTCGGAGATTAAATTGAGATTGTTACACCATATCGCAATGGAATCATCTAGAAATGAAGTAATAATATGGTCAACCATATCAGTCATACATACAGAGCATATTACCGGTGAAGATCTAAAACTTTCAGTGATCACCAATTTCTCTTTTCTCTGTCAAAAGAACAGAATAGTGCTACAATCCTATATTCTTATGATCTTTCTAATTTCCAATTGGATGATGTAAAGAATTATTAAACTTGTGAAGGAGAAGGTGACAATAGACACTGAAGATACTAAAGACATCATTTTTAACATCCTAAGAACAAAAGAAAAGCTCATCACAGAATCAAAATCTAAACTTGTAGCAAAAAGATGCACACATCAAACAAACCCACCAAAAACCCAGAAAAAGAAATTACCAAAATAGAAAGTGAAAACACAAAACAAGCAAGAAACTCACCCTCAGTGGTAGTCCTAGGGCAAACAAAGCCATCATTAGCAAGGGTGATATTAGAAGGCCAAGGGACATCCGTCAAAGGCACACCAAACTGAGTCCCCAAAAGCTTGATCTGAACAGAAGTCTGAGAGGAATCTCCGGCAGTCTCAATCGGAGTTTTGAGATCAGTCATAGGATACCCAGCAAAAATAGTCCCATTTCCAACTTGAGCAGGCAAACTAGTACCATCAGCAAGAACAGCATTAGATGCAGACACCAAATACTCATCATTCATAAAACCTACAAAGACTTTCCAAGATTTGAGCGCATCAAGTCCGTTGTTTTGAACAGTGAGTGTGGATTCGAATCTGTAAGGCTGGTGGGTAGGATCGGTAGGCTTGAGCTGAGTTCCGTCTTCATATTGGTAAGATAAGAAAATCCCATTGCATTCACTGGCGGCCGGAGCAGGTGCTGCGGTGTTTGTCTGACAGATAGCGAAGGGAATTGTAGTAAAGAGGATCGAAAACAGCAGATAGAAGAGCAAAGCCATGACCTTTATTGCAAAAAATTTCAGAGGAGAAGTGGGTTTTGTAGTATCAAAGGAATGGGAAACGCGTAAGGGATTGATAGATACAGCTTAGTAGAAGCTGTAATGTGAAAGCATTTTTCTTTTGTTTTTTCAGAAACAGGGTGTTTTGCTTCGAGCCGTCGCGGAATTCAAATTATTTTTAAAATTAGGTACTTTGATTTTGGGCTGTGGCAATTTTTTTTTTATTTTAAAATTATTATTTTTTCTTTTATTTTCTGCTCTTTAAAAAAGTGAGTTTAGGAAAAACTTTCGTTGTATTAGCCATTAGGAAGTTTTTCCCCTCCCTTCTAATTTTGAAATCCAAAAGGACACTTCTTGGGTCTATTCGTAGGGTATAATTGTATGAGCTAGAGATTACAACAAGCACGTAAATGGTGTATTAAGAACTGTTGTTTAGTACCTTCAAAACAGATTTTTGAATTTTTTATTTAATTGATTAATTTTTTTAATTTTTATAAATTATTTTTTTAAATGTATTTTTGAAAAATTATTTATTTATTTACTTTTTATTAAAAACAGTTTTTAAAATTTAGAAATGTAAAATTTTTTCTAAAATTTGCTTTTCCAAATAACTTAACTTTTTAAAATATATAATAATAATATATAAATTTATATTTTATCTCTCTATAAAAAAAATGTTAAGAAGATGTGATGATTTTTGTAATATGGTGTTAAGCTCAGCTTCATATCAGTGCTACGCATGTATCATATTAAAAAAATATCACATCATTGTTATGTCAGCACCTCTTAGCACGGCTAATGGTAATATATTATTTTTTATCAATGGAGCAAATCACAATAAATTTTTATTTAAAAATAGCAAAACGCACCTGCCATTTATTTTTACTTTTCTCTTATTTTTACATTCTCTGTTTGGGTTTTTGATTTTATACACTCAGCGGTGTGAATTTAGCAAGAGAAGTTTAGATGGTGAAATTTGATTGGACAGCAACGTATTAGAAATGGGCAAGGTCATATGTGAACTTATCATTTTGTAATGGAGAGAGAGTCGGGGGGAAGAACTTAAAAGGGGCGCAAACTTCGGCATAAACGTTGCGGCCGCGTCTCTGTCTGCGACCAAAACGCGTGCGTTGGTTTTTAGTTTTTAGTTATACCATAACCAATTTATTTTAAAATCATCTTTTAAATTATATATTTTTTGAATATATATTAGCAGTCCGTAATTTAAAAACATTTTTTTTATGATTTTAAAATAAATGGTGTAAAAATTCACAATTCACATTAGTAATAATAAAATAAATAGAAAAATTCAAAATGTCATGTGTAACTTGAAAGGTTAACCCAGCACCAAAATAGAGTATAATGATCTATTTTATTTACAAAAATATACATAATATTTTTTTTTCAATTTTATTAAATGATTTTTAATAAATTTTTGTATCTCATTTTCTTCCATGAACTTTTTTTTTTCATTCTCCACCTCCCAAATCTAATAGCAAAAAAACTCTTGATTTCTGATCTTTCTTCCTCTTATTTAATTTATCAATCAATCCGACGAGAAAAGCGGTAGAGCTTCCTTGCTTACTCAACTTTAAGCGCATCTGGAACATCAAATTTTTTTTATCAAATTATCTCAGATTTTTCAATATACAATTTTAATTTTTCCTGAACATATCGGATCAATTTAATTAATAAACCGAATATTCATGGAAGTGTGACCAATGTTGGTGATGGAAATTCTACTTATTTGTTCTCTTCTGTATCTTCCTCAGGATTCTCTGACAAGCCTCTCCTAATATTGTGTACTTCGATCATGCTGGCCAAAAGAAAAGTTTTGTTGTAAAAATTAGAGCTAGAAATATTTACAGGAGAAAGAAGATTTATGCATTCGGTTGCTACACTTGGACTGATGCTTACTATTCCATTATGTAAGAAGCCCTATTGCAGTGTCTCCAACATAGTTCGTACTGATTTTATTTATTCTTATTCCAGTTAAGAGCATAATTACAAATATGCAATTTGTATTTTTTATCATTAATTGGATATTGTAGGATTTGCTTAAACTTTTTGGATCAATTTTATTCCCAAGAAACTCCCAAAGTTTACCTAAAGTATTATCAAAATATTTTTAAGATAATCTCAAGATAATACTTAAAAAATTTTCAACGTATATTCCTATACATATCCGAAATGTTTCGGATGAATTTTTAAAGAATTTCTAAATAATATTGAATTAAGGTATACCCAAAATATATCAAATATGCACCATTTAATATACTTTGGGTTGACTTTTTTAATATATGTATTTTTTTTAAAATATTTTTAAGCTTTTTTTTAATAGTTTAGAAAAAAAATTTTAGTCAGAGTATTGTTGTCAAATTTTTGAAGTTTTTTAATAATACTTCTGAAAGATTTCCAATAGAGTACCATTTCAAAGCCCATCAATACTGACTGGGTCTGAATTCTTCACAGCATTTTTAAACTTTTCAACTTGCCGTTATTCAACATATATTTTCAATTTTAAAAATCAGAGTACAAAGAACCATAATTCTAAATCACGGAACGCAAATATATATATATATATACTAGATTTTCAATACTTTTTAGGAGAGTAAATCTTAAAAAATATATAAATTTATACCTTATTACATATATTTTAAAAAAAATTAAAGGATGTAATCAGAATGTGTCTCAGTTAGAATATTGTATGTATTGTCCGGCTATGCACTCACATTGGCCCATCACATAAGCCCATTCATAAATTAAAAATTGTGCACCAATTGGACTCAAATTTAATTTTAAGATAAATTATTTTTTCTTTAAAATAAAAGGCAATGACAGACAAAGACTGACATTTGGGGAATTTTTCAAAAATAGTAAAAAGCGTATAAATAATTATAAAAATATTGAGCGTATTAAATGTTTTTAAAATATGTCAAAATTGTCCAAAAATATTAAAAAAACCGAAAATCAATAAAATTTATTTAAAGTTTACTATAAAATTAATGAAAATTGAAGTTACAAAAAATTTATTAAAAATTTACTTAAGATTTACTCAAATAATACTTTATTTATTCAATATTTACTAGAAAAGTAATGAAAATTAAAGTTACACAAAGTTTATTCAAGATTTACAGAAATTTACGCAAGAATTATCCAATGTTTACCACAAAATTAATTAAAATTGAAATTACAAAATATTTATCCAAAATTTACTTAAAATTTATTCAAGTTATACACAAGATTTACCTAATGTTTATCAGAAAAATAATAAAAGTTAAAGATACATAAGATTTACTATAAAATTAATGAAAATTAAGTTATAAAAAGTTTATCAAAGATTTACTTAAATTTTACTCAAGTTATATCCAATACTTATATGAAAAATAATCAAAATTGAAGTTATATAAGGTTTACCTTATATCAAGTCAATTTCTCAACTAAAAATAACCAAAGATCTACTCAAAATTTACCAAAATAAATAAACTTAATTAAGTTTGTTAAATACAAGTTTACATATTTTTTTTAATTAAGGTTTGTCCAAAGTTTAATTGGGTAAATAAGTTAATTAAATTCAAATTTATATATATATTTTTGCTAATTAAGTCAATTAAACAATAATTAAAATAAATAAATACATTTATAAAGATAAATAGTAGTCATGTAAGTTAATAAATTTTTTAATTCATATTTAAAATGTGAAAAAAGACCATCTTCTATCTCAATTAAACGAAAAATGTGTTAAATACACAGTAAAATATAATATTTTGGATAAAAATAAAAATACCGAAAATTAAAATGAAATCGTGTAAATTTTGTGAGCAAAATTGAAAAAATTCCCAAAATTGGTGTTACATGTAAATATCTCTAACATTTAACGTGAGATCCCAACCACAGCTTATGACAATTATTCTATGTATATAAGTACATGTAGCGACATGGTCTAACAGTCTTTTATATGTGTCAACACACTCTTTTTTTTTTATTTAACGTTAGCTTTTTAAAAGTTAATGTATGTTAAGAATCAAGTTTAAGGAGACACGCACAATTCTAAAATTTTTGTTTTCTTTCATCTTTTATTTTATGAGAGATTGTTTTACCTTTTTTTGTTTGATTTGTTTGTTTGCTGTAATTTTTGGAGATTTTCTTTTCTGTATTCTTATATTCTCAGCTCGCTTCTTCTTTTTATTCTTTTGTTATTCGATTTCTCTTTTTTTTAATTGTGTTCGATTATTTTTTTGTGATTCTTTGTTCGACTACAAATAATAAAAATACAGATATAAACTAATGAATAAATAATAAATCTGAATCAGATAAACAAATAATCAAACATATAATTAAAATGAAAGACATTCATGAAAACAAACAATGAACATACACTTATAAACTAATGAATCTACAGTTATAAACTAATGAATTTGAAAGCAAATAATCGAGTGAATTTCACCCACGGTATTTCAATTATATAACTCGTAACAACTCAGTATCTGAAAGATTATTTGTAACACAAAAGTACTCAAATTATGTAAATTATAACAACTTAGTATCTCAAAGATTATTTGTAACACAAAAGTATCTTAATTTTTATTTTGTAACACAAAAATACCTCAACTTTTATTTTGTAACTAAATAATACTTTCATTTTTAACTGTTAGTCTCCCAAACATAAGTGTAATATGAAATACTTATATCAAATAAATTTTAGTAAAAATAAAATTAGTTATAAAATCTATATCAGATGAATTTCAATTTTACTAATTGGGTATTACAACCAATTTTATTTTTATTAAAATTTATCTGAATATTTCATATCATACTTCTATCAGAGAGACTGGGGGAGTATTTGAGAGTGCTGTTGAGAGTTCCAAAAAGCAGGTTTTGAATTTTTTAATTTAATTGACCAATTTTTTAAAAATTTGTATGAATTGTTTTTTTTTTCAAATATGCTTTTGGAAAAAATATTTATTTATCTGTATTTACAAAAAAACTGTTTTCAATAGTAAAAAAAGTTAAAAATATAAATTATTTTTCCAAAAAACATTGTTTCCAAACATAATACTAAACGACTTCTAATGGCTGAAGACATAAGTAATATTTAACTACAAAATAAAAGTTGATGTACTTTTGGTTACAAATAATTTTTGAGATACTGAATTGTTACAATTTACATAATTGAGGTACATTTATGTTACAAATAATTTTTGGGATACTGAGTTGTTAAAATTTATATAATTAAGGTACCGTTGGTAAAATTCATCCACAAATAATCAAACATAAGAGAAAAGATGAAACATGTTCATGAAAACAGATAATAAACATACAGTTATAAACTAATGCATTTACATTTTATTTTTAATGAACCTGTAAATAAAATAGAATGAATCTACAATTTATTTTAAATGAACATGTATACAAAATATAATGAATATACAATTCATTTTTAATGAACATGTAGACAAAATATAATGAACCTATAGTTCATTCTAAATGTAGCTGTAGTAAAGAATTAATGAACATGTAATAAAATGTAATAAATCTATAGTTTATTTTTAATGAACCTATGGAAAAAATATAACGAATCTATAGTTTATTTTCAATGAACATGTATACAAAATGTAATACATCTAAAGTTCATTTCTAATGAACCTGCAGAAAACATATAATGAACCTATAGTTCATTCTTAATGAACTTGTAGTAAAGAATCAATGAACATGTAACAAAATGAAATGAACCTTGAGTTCATAAAGAAAATATATAATTCAACGATCATAAAGAAAAAAATTGTATAACTTTTAGTTGACTAGATCTTGAAAAGCAATTATATTTTCATAAAATACGATAAATTTAAGAATAAAGGGTTAGTTGTATTTAGTATATTTGTGTGGGCAACAGTGTAAAACAGGAGTGGGCACTATGTTTTTGAGAATGAATGAATGGTTCTTTAACGCTGTTTAATAGAAAAATAGCGATTTAAGGAGTAGGCGCTAAGTTTAATGTTGCCACATGTTCTAATGGACCTTTAGTATATGTTCTTGATATAACAATTTCACACAGACTACTGCTGAACTTTTAAACTATAAGAGGTGTTTAAAAATTGCTGTTGTGTGTCAAAAAAAAAATATATATTTTGAATATTTTTTATTTAATTAATTAATATTTTTAATTTTTTACAAATTATTTTTCTTCAAATATTTTTTTAAAAAAAATATCTATTTATATATTTCTCTTAAAAAAATAGTTTTTAAAATTAAAAAAATAATTTTTTTTCAAAAGCGCGTTTTTAAGTGCTAAACAATTATAGTCTAAATTACTAGAATCTGAAGTCTGTTTTGCTCAATGATTTACTTTTTCTTTTTCCTTTGGGAGTCGACTTTTATTGAATAAAGCCCACCACCACATTCTATAATAATAACTAATGTTATTTATGTTATGAAATATTATTTTGAATTTTAAATTTTGGTATAATTTTTTATATAGATTAATTATTAATTTTTATTGTGATTTATTCATATAATTAAATTTGTATTTCATGATTCTTGAATGCCTGCTTGTAAATGTATAAATAAATGTTTGGAAAATTAACAATTTACATGTGAAGATATTTTTCCAATTCTCTATTATCTTTTTCTTTTGTCTTTTTATTTTATTTTTCATTTCTTAGTTACTTATATTTATGTTCATAATACGTTATCATCATGATTTCTCTTTACAAGGTATAAGGTAGGTTTGTTCATGATTTTTATCTGCTACAATTGATAATAGTAAATAAGTTTGATAAATCATTGCATGTAAAAATAATTTCTTATTTATTTTCAAATTCTATTATGTTTGATGTTTATGATCATGTGAAAGTTTTATATGTCAAAAACATCTTTTCTATTTTTATTTGTATGTTTATGTTGATCATATTTATCTCCATATTCTATTATGTTATATATATATATATATATATATATGATCATGAGGAATTTATACATTTTATATATTTTATATGTTTTATGTTATGTTTTATATTATATCTTATGTTATTAATATATTAATATTTATGTATATTGTGAAAAGATAATGAAACATTAAACATTATTTTAATATTTAAAAATTTTTCAATAGTCCTATTATATTAGTATTTGTTGTGTTGGAATTATTATTATTTACATGCATTTTTTTAACTTTTCACGTTGAATGTTTTTAGTGATCGTCAAAAATATGATTTTTATTAATTGATATGATTATTATGTACTACTTATTTGATTTATTTCTTTGGTCTAAATATGCTTGGAATAGATAATTTTATTGGAAAATAATCTAATATTAATAATTTGATATTTGATAATAATTTCATATTTCTCTCTCTTTATAATAAAAAAATGTAATAATAGTATTAATAATTTAATTAATGTATTCATAAATATGCCTTAAATATATTTAATTGGACATAATAAATTATAATGAGATGAACTTTGGTATTTATAATTAATTGAAATTAAAATATTAAATTAGAAGTATTAAGTGATTTTTATTAATTGATATGCATATGATACAATATATACATATTATGTTATAATTATGATTATTTAATATATATGTATGTATTTGTTTATTTAATTAATATTTGATTATTTGTTTTGTTATAATGTTAATCACAAAACTTGCAAGAGTTTATAATTTATAATATTAGTAAAAATAAATCATATTTATCATGAAAATTGGATGCTAAAATTTACCTTGGTAATACTAATAAAGAAGAAATTCAAGGATTTAATCATAAATAAAACTAAGACCTAGATTTTGTTTCGTTATCTTCTTAATAAATGATTAAAATATGATTATCTTACAATGAATGACCCTCTTGTTCTTTGAAATAATTTGAATATTTTTTAATTAGAAATGTACTGGAAATACATCAAAATTTAGTTGATTTATATTAAGACTCCCTGAAAGAGAAAATAAAGTATGCATTTAAAAAATTGTATATACTGAGATGATGACTTATTTTTTATTAATTGGGCAAGATGCATTTAGATGTTGTGTATTTAAAAAAAAAAAGAATATGAAAAGATTGATTCGTGAATATGCCCAAAATAAGAAAAAAAATGAAACATCCATAATATGGAAGAAAGTTTATGATTACATTTAGATGTTGCATATTTTAAAAAAAATAAAATATGAAAAATTGATTTGTGAATATGTCCAAAATAAGGAAAAAAAAAAAAGAAACATCCATAATATGAAAGAAAATTTATGACAAAGAAAGAAAAAAATTATTAATTTGTGCTTAAATGCAATATTTTAATTTATTTGATTATATTTATTTAAAAAATTAATTTTTTTTTTTTAAATTTGTGTGATCAAATAATATATTATTACTTATTGCAATTTTTTTTTAAAGAAATATGGATTTTCCTCACTCATCGAGAAATTTCAAGAACAATGACGAATATATATGCTTAGCAGATAATGTAACGACACATACTATATTGAGAAATAAAAAATATTTCTCTAAATTGACTATGATGAAAGCAAATATTAGTACAATATCAGGTTCAACAAACTTGGTATAAGGTTCTAAAAGAGTTCATATCCTCTTAAGTAATGAAGTAAATTCACGATTGATAATGCGTTATTGTCAACTAAATCAAAGAGAAATCTGCTAAGTTTTAAAGACATATATCATAACGGATGCTATATTGAGATTTGTAATTACAACAATATAAAATATTATTTATATTACATCAATAGTCTTAAATAAAAAACAAATTTTGGAAAAATTACTCGTATTATCTTCTGGTTTGTACTACACCAGAATTAGTGCAATTGAAAAAAATGCAACAATGAACCAGAAATTCATTGATAGAAATATTTTTATTATTTGACATGACCAGTTGGGTCATTCTGGATCAATTATAATGCGTAGAATACTTGAAAATTCAAATGGGCATCTTTTAAAGAATCAAAAGATTCTTTAATTCAATGAATTTTTATGTGTTACTTCTTCTCAAGGCAAATTGATTATTTGATCTTCATTAACAAAAGTCGCATTAGAATTTCCTGCATTTCTAGAAAGAATTCAGGTGATATATGTAGGCCCATTAATTTATCATGTGGACCATTTAAATATTTTATGGTAATGATATATATCTACACGATAGTCATATGTGTGCTCATTATCAACTAACAACCTGGCGTTTACAAGATTATTTGCACAAATAACTAAATTATATGCACAATTTCTAGATTATTCAATCAAAATTATATGTCTTGATAATATAGGTAAATTTACATCTCAAGTTTTTATTTATTATTTTATGCCAGTTAGGATAACTGATGAAAGACCAGTTGCCTATGTTCATACATAAAATGGTTTTGCACAATCATTTATTAAACGCCTCTATTAATAGCAAGACCATTACTCATAAGAACAAAACTCTCTATCTCAATTTGGGACATGTTATTTTGCATACAGCAACACTAATACGCATTAGGCCAACATCATATTATAAGTTTTCTCCATTATAGTTGGCTTATAGTCAGGAGTCAAATATTTTCCATTAAATTTTTTTTGGATATGTGGTTTATGTTTCTATTGCTTCACCATAACACATTAAAATGAGACTGCAAAAAAGATTGGAAATATATATTGGATATGAATTTTCTTCTATCGTTAAATATCTTGAATTGTTGACTGATAATTTATGACAGTACGATATACAAATTGTTATTTTAATGAGATAATTTTCCTAACATTAGGAGGAGAAACAAAGCAATTGGATCATGAAATTATGTGAATGCACCATCTTTAACACATCTAGATCCTCATACTAACGTGAGCAAGAAGTATAGAGAATAATACATTTACAAAATTTGGCAAATCAAATGTCTGATGCATTTACTGATATTAAAAGAGTGACTAAATCACATATACTAGCTCGAATTGATGTTTCCGTAGGACATCTTGCTACAATTAATGAGTCTAAAGCATGCTTGAAGTGTAGTAAATCAATCGGTTCCAAAGATAAAATTCCTAGAAAAAGGAAATAAGCTAGTTAACAAGAATACCTAATTGAGGAGACATAAACTCTTAAAGAGTTTAATGATTTAACAATAAATAAATCTCCATAAGAGATTCAAGTATCTGAAAATGATAATAATGAAGAAATCTCAATAAGTTACGTCGTTATAGGAAAAAGATGGAACCGAAAGAAAATAGTCGTCGATGACATCTTTACTAATAATGTAATAATTGATATTATGGAGGAAAATGAGAATTTAAAGCAAAAAAATAATTGAAGAATGTCAAAATAAAAGTGATTAGCCAAAATGAAAAGATGCAATATGGGATGAATTAAATTCACTTGATAAATATGAAATTTTCGAACTAATAGTTAAAATACTTGAAGGTGTAAAATCCGTCAGATACAAATGAATATTTGTATTTATGTTTATAACAATTTAATATTTTAATAATCTAAATATTGGGTGTTTGGTTTGTGGTTTTCTGTATTTTAGAAACTTAGAATTATACCGTTATGATTACTAAAGCGGTCAAATATCAACTTAAAATTTTCTATTAGATTTATTGTGAAAAAAAAAGAAAAGGAAAACTTAAGTTAAAGGTGGTTGAATTGACAGCACATATTAAAATGATAATTGCTTCTAAATTTGATTTCTATTAAACACATTATTAAAAATGAAAAAATTCTAAATGTGATTAAATTTCGAATAGTATTAATCTGCCACACATGTATCTAGTTAACATTAAAAAAAAAAAAAAGGAAGTTGGAAGTATAGATTGAGACTTGGGGTCACTATACAACTAAATAGCATGTGAGATGAGAATAATAGACTGAACATTCTCATAATAGAATCAGTTAAAGGGCCCCAAGAATTGTTGTTCTGCTGACTGTGCACCAACTAACAACGCTGTCTTTGTATTTTGCTATAATGTTCTTCTACTTGATTGGTTCAGGTGTCCAATCCATTTCCCTTTTTGGTATTAATAATAATAATAATAATAATAATAATAATAATAATAATAATAATAATAATAATAATAAATAATCAACTCATCAACCTCTAATTCTTTTTTTTTTCTTTTCCAAATTTGATAATATGTGACTCTGTGTGTTTATAAGGTTGAAGATGACAATAGAGAGAAAATGTTGAGCAAAAATTTAAAAAAAAATGTATTATTATATTACTGCTTGTAAATAAGCTTAGAAATGTAAAATTTAAAATCAACTTTAAAATTTAAATAAATAAAATCATTTCAACTATTAATAACTTAAACTAATAAATTTTAAATTAATAGTGATAAATATTATGAAACACTGAATCTACCGTTGAATTTTATAAAAAAAAAATTTCTAAGTTCCGTTATAATATGTTTTGATAAATATTTTCTTATTTTTTTTTTTTGTTGCTTAGCTGTACATATAAAATTTTTTAAAAAATATTATGAATTTTATAAAATGTCTCCCTCAAGTTAAACCATGCGGGAGTTTTGCGTGAACTGCCACGTCATTAAAAATATCGCTTCCAGATGATTCTAACTTGCACACCCAGCCAGTCAAGCCCCATCATTCTCGACTGACGACTCTACTCCCCTATTCAAACGGTATCGTTTTAACTTTTACATGTCTCTCAGCAGACAAGCTATAGGCAATTAGCAACCTCCTAGTCCTACTGCATTCCCATATAATCCCTTTTTACACTCGTAAAAGAGATGAACTGACATAATTCAACCTAAAACGACGCGTTTTGTTCGTGTGCAGTATTGAAAATTGAAACTCTATCTACCAAAAAAAAAAAAATAAAAGTAAAACATGTCAGTGTCATCTTTTAGAACTTTTTTTTTTGGCTCTCCTCCCTTTCAACAGTTTCAACTCTTTTCTCTTTTTATAATGAATGGTGTAGCTTCTAAGATAAGAGTCACTTAGTGCAAGCCCACTCTCTCTCTCTCTCACTCATTCATTTTCTTGCTCTCTCATCAAAAATTTCCTCAAGAATTGAAATAAAGTTTCTTGATTCTCTTGTTGTTGTTCTGCATTCAGAGAGAGTTTCTTGAAGTTTAATGTTCTTTTCAAGAATGAAAAGAACCCACAAGAATATGTTGCTGTCTCTTGTAGCTATTCTTACCCTATTACCCTCTACCCATTCTTCACCTATTCCTAAATCAAGAATGTTGTATGAGATCGCATGCACAATGTGCTCCACATGTTGCAACCCAGTTCCCACCTCCCCGCCGCCGCCGCAACCTTCTCCGCCACCACCAGCCTCCACTTCCAACTGCCCACCACCCCCATCTCCACCATCTACCCCATCTGGCTCTTATTACTACTCTCCACCTCCACCGCCACCTTCCACTTACACCTACTCCTCCCCTCCTCCACCGAAAGGTGGCGGCTCTTATTACAATTATCCTCCACCGAATTATAACAACTATCCTGCACCTCCACCTCCTAATCCAATTGTGCCTTACTTCCCTTTCTACTATTACAGTCCACCTCCTCCATCCATGTCTGGCGCCTCTGTGAAACTGATCATGGGTTGTGTTAGTTGCAGTGTTGCTGCTTTAGTGATGTTTTTGCTTTCTTTGTTTTGATGGGAAATTATAAACAAATTAAAGGGAAATTGAAATAATATGGCAGCTTGGCAGATCTGGTAAAAGCAGCTGAGGAGAAGGAGAATCTTGAAGACATTTCAAGAACCAAGGGAAAGAAGGAGAAAGAAGACAGGATGTGAGGAGCTTCCACATTTACGAAACTGCCCTCCTTGAAGATTGACCAAATGATGCAATTTATCAAGTAATTAGCCTCATTTTTCATTTTTTTTTTCTCTCTTTTTTGCTGTGGATTGATCTGTAATTTGCTGACAAACTGTGTCTATGGATCTTGGATTCTTCTTTCCCTTAACATTAATTAATTGAAAATAATTACCCATTTTTATGACTCTTAATTTTGAAATTTTTTATTTGAATTAATTTTCTATAACACAATTTTATTTAAATAATTTTCAATTGTTCATATAAAGTTCATACTAATGATAATTTGAAATAAAATAATTTTTATTTTATAATACAAAAATTGGAATCTAATAGAAAATATTTTGTGAAAAAAAAAAAAGAAAAAGTGTTTTGATTGTTGATGGAATTTTGTTTCTTTTTAAAAAATCATGAAAAAGGGAGTTTAGAAAAGAGTCTTTCTGTGACGCTGACCTGGCGACAACCTGTTGGTGGTCAGTAATCAGGTACTTCATGTATCTTTGATAATGGAGTGTTCCATGCAATTGTCTCCGTTGGCTGCGCCTAAAATTTTCCGGAATTGCTCTGACACATGGTTTGTGAATTCTGATTGGCTACTGAGCTGTGACGAATTTTACTTTCGACGAATAGTTGACCATCAAATTTTAACCTTTTCTCCTCCTCGGGGAAAGTGGCAACAACCAGCCAACCCAATCCAATCCACTTCATCCGACTTTTCTTTGCTTTCCTTTTCACAGCCTCTTTTTTTCCATGTGCTGTGTTACGGGCTTGGTCTTTTCTTCCAACGACCGTGCGGTACTAGCAAACTTTCACTCAATCGAATGCTAGTCAGCCTCCTCGGATGCTAGGAAATGCTAGCAAAGTGAGTAAAGATGTTAAAGAACTTTGAAAGGCAAAGTGGAAACTTGGAGAATGCTTTGTATTGCTTTGGAAAGCTTGTTACAACTTGTATGCTTACAAATGAGGTGCCAAGAGGTATTTATAGGCCTCCACCTCCTCAATGGACGGCTAGGATCGATTTGATCCAACGGTCCTTATCTTGTATCTAGAATTCTCTACATCATTCTATACTTTACAAGA